>NC_069432.1:44055501-44065501 GCF_026875155.1 Cherax quadricarinatus
GGGGTGGTGGGGTTTGGGTGATGGACGGGGGGTGGGGTGAGGGACTTTGGTGAGGGGAAAGGGAATGGTGGCGAGGATGAGGGTCGGTGTGGGGGTGAGGACCTGGGGGAGGGAGGACAGTGGTGAGGGTGATGGATGGGGGGGGGAGGACGGTGGGAGGGTATGGACGGTGGGAGGGTGATGACGGGTTGAGGGTGAGGGACTATTTGTTAGGTGAGGACGGTGGTGAGGGATGGACGGGGGGTAAGGTGATGGACTTGGGGGGGTGTGGTCTGGTGGGGAGGTGATGGCCCTGGGGGTGTGGGTGAGGGCTGGGGGTGAGTGTGTGGACGGTAGGGGGGGTAAAGGTCTAGCTTCCAAAGTCCATCTGTTCCCCTCGAGAACTCCCTTCCCATTTTCCCCTTTTGGTGATGACGGGTGGTGAGGGTGTAAACTGGGGGGGGGGGTGAGACGGGGGGGGTGAGGGACTGGGGGGGAAGTGATGGACGAGGTGGGGGTGATAAAACTTTGGGGTGGGGTAAAGGTCTATCTTCCCAAAAATCCACTGTGCCCCCCTCGAAAACCCCTTCCCACATATCCCTTGCTGGTAAGGACGGGGGTGGGGTGAGGACTTTGCGGGGTAAAGGACGGGTGTAGGGGAGAACTGGTAGTGAGGTCAAGGACTATGCATCCAAATCCTTTTGTGTCCCCTAAATAACTCCCCCTTCCACACTTCCCTTGCGGGTTATGACGGGTGGGGGAGAGGACGGGGTGATGGGATGGACTGTAGTGAGGGTGATAGTCGGGTGAGGGCAAGGGGTAAAGGGTTGGGGCTGGGGAGGGGATGGACGGGGGTATGTGGACTGGTATAGGGTGATGGACTAGGGGTAGGGTGTTGGCCTGTTGGTGGTGGTGGTGTGTGTGTGTGTTTGCTTTCCCTAGATCCATGTGTCCAAAAGTCCATCGGGGGCCCCAATGAACTTCCCTTTTCCACACTTCACTTTTGGGTGTGGCGGGGGGGTTAGGGAGTGGGGGGTGACTGTGATACTGGGGGGAGGGTATGAACTGTGGGGGGGTGGGGACGGGGGTTGGGTGGTGGGGTGTGTGGTGTGTGGTGTGTGGTGTGTTTGCTTTCCTATTCCAGTCTCCAAAGTCCATCTGCGGGCCCTCAAGAACTTCCTTCCCACTTACCCGGGTTCAGCGGGTGGGGGCCCCCCCCAGTACCTTGCTGGTTTAAATTTGGTCTTGTACCGTCTACTCCCGGACTGAGGGGGGGGAATTAAAGGGGGACACACAAAAATCTGCGCCTGTAATTACACCCACCAAACCCGGAAAATGGACCCCAACGAGACTGGCTGCCTCCCCAAATCGGGCCCCCAAGCTGAGGGTTTCTGATATAAATCTCGGCTTTTATTTTTTGTTTCAATCTGTTTGTTTAAATTTTTTTGTTTTATATTAATTTCTGTATATGTGTTTTAAATTTGTCCCCTATTTAAAATAAGCACATTTATGTAACTTTGCATAACACAAACACACACACACACACACGCGCGCGCGCGCGCCGACATTCCCATACGCATATCTGCTTTTTTTCTCACTTCTCATAAAAATTAAAATTGCATTGCTTAGCAATAAAAACGTAAGAAAATGTTATTATAGAATATTTTCAAGTTAAGTGCTGGTTGATATGCTGGACGTCAGCTCAAGATTCCCACACTGTTGTGTACTCAAGAACTTCAATGTTTCCACTGCACCTTCCACAACACTCTCTCTTTACACTGGTAGCGTTTATATCTCCCTCAAGCAAGTATTTTGCCTCACTAAATTTACCAACACTTATAAACTTATCGGAATCTAACTGTAGGAAATATCGTTAACTGAATGTAGATAATAATGAATTGGCTAATTAAATATTTGAAAACTTAAAAAAAAAATTTATAAATATAATTTGACAAGGAAATTAAGTTTACTATTTATCATATAATAAATAACAAAACTTAAATATTATTAAAAATATTTATTAAGTAAATTATGAAATATCAAGTATAATAATAAGTGAATGTATTTTCATTCTCAGGTATATTATGTTTATTATGCTTGCTATGTGAATATACTGAGAGGTATCTATCAGAGCAACTCCTGTCACCGAAGCAGGTGTTTCTGACAGCGGTGCAGATCTGACAAGACAGGTGCTGCTTTTGACAACAGGTGCTGTTGTAGACACACCGGAAGGTTAACACCCAAAATTCTTAAAACTTCTATTTTACTAGTTTAGGAGCTTTGGCAAACAAACATGAAGTTGCAATACTTGACTACAATACTGACATTTTTCACAAGTATATTTACAGTCTGGGACGAAAAATAATATGTTCCTAAAACATAACTGACGTAATACCTGCCCAATACTTAAGTTAATCAGCTTGTATAATTCGACGCCAGATTAATCACATTGAATGTTACGTCACATAAAGTACTCAAGACTCGTACATGTTACCATATATTATATATTATATATATATATATATACTATATATATATATCTTATATATATATATATTATATATTTATATATTCATTTATATATTTATATATATTTCAACAAACTGGTCGTATCCCACAAGGCAGGGTGGCCCAAAGAAAAAACGAAAGATTCTCTCTTTAAATTTAGTAATTATACAGAGAGGGAGTTACTTAGTTCCTTGCTCCGGCATTTTAGGTGCTCTTTACAACACGCATGGCTTACGGAGGAAGAAGAATTCTATTCCACGTCCCCATGGAGATAAGAGGAAATAAACAAGAACAAGCATTAGAAAGAAAAATAGAAAGAAAACCCAGAGGGGTGTGTGTATATATAATATATGCTTGTATACATGTATGTGGTAGTGTGACCTTAAGTGTAAGTAGTAAGTGTAACAAAACGTACCTGAAATCTTGCATGTTTGAGACAGAAAAAAGACACCAGCAATCCTACCATCATGTAAAACATTACAGGCTTTCTTTACGCGTCATCGACAGGACGGTAGTACCTCCCTGGCGTGGTTGCTGTCTTACCAACCTAACTACCTAAAATATATAATATATATATACATACTATATATATATTATATATATATTTATATTTATTATAATATATATATTTATATATAATATATATTTATATAATATATTCATATATATATAATATATTATATATTTATACATATATCATATATCCTGCGGAAGTACCTATATGGTTTAAAAAACTGACAATTGATTAATTAAAACACTTGTACAGCGTTTTAGGACACGTTTACTAATAAACCTTCCCAAATGTTGACAAGTGTTCTGATTTACACCACAATATAATGCGAGATACATTCATAGACAAAGTTGCTACAACTCTAGACAGTTTATTCACGAAGCCTTGGTATATAATAACTGTATTTACTTTGAATGTTGCCGCAACTCTTCCTGAGTCTCCTTACTATAACATGCTAATTTAATTAAGCCTATATATCCATCTAAAAGATATTTTAGATAAGTTTACAGTCATTTAAATAAACACCATGAAATATGTTTTTTTGTTTGTTAGGCTCAGAATGGTTTTTTACGAGAATATTGCATACACAGATTTTCGCTGTTCTAATTCGGCAAGAACAGCATAGTTATTTAAGCCAAAATAGCAAGTTTTACCTATTCGGCCACGCTTATATTATAATCTTCAACTGGTTTTAAATATGTGCGGGGTTTTTGTGTATTTTTAACATTTTGTGTTTATATGAGTGCACGGGCCAAGGTACACAAGTGCACACTTGTGTATACCTACACAACACTCACACATTTCTGCATCTCCACATGTCAGTACAACTCACACGTTTTCCACACGAATAAAAGCGGTCATGAAACTCATCCACACACAAACATACATGCGTATAACACCTTACGTAATTCATCTAAGGTCTTCATGGATGATTTTAACAACAAATTACACAGTACACTCATACTTCATCCCCATGCCACCTAATACACAAGCACATTCACCATGCTACGGGTACACACATGCCACATCTACCATGTCACGTACATCACACGCTCCATACACGTACACACACAAAACTATCTACCATGCCAAATACACACATGAAATACATCCCTTTTTGCCACGTTCACACAGTCATCCACTATGTCACGTACTCAGGTACTACCTTTTGTGCGTGTACGTTATGTGAATGTATTATTGTGTGGACCATCTCTGATTAGTTATCTGTTATCTCTTGTTTGTTAGTGCGTTGCTCACCTTGATACTTGTGCCAGCCTTGAGTACTTTATGTGATGTAACTTTTAGGTGATTAATCTGGCTTTGGAATTAGACAAGCTGATTAATTTAATGGTTCGGCAGGTATTACGTCAGTTATGTTCTATGTTATTATGTAATGATTATTACTCGTCCAGACTGTAAACATACTTGTGAAAAATGTCTGTATTCTTGTCTATATTACACTTCATGTTTTGCCAAACTTCTAAACTAGTGAATAGAAGTAAGATTTTTGGGAGTTAATCCTCCGGTGTGTGTGTCTACAGCAGCACCTGCTGTCATAGCAGCAACTGCTGTCAGAGCAGCACCTGTTGTCAGAGCAGCGACGGCTGTCACGAGCAGCCACCTGCTGGAGGAGCAGCACTGCTGTCAGAGCAAGCAACTTGCTGTCAGAGCCAGCAATGCTGTCAGAGCAGCAACTGCTGTCAGAGCAGAACTTGTCTGTTCTAAGCAGCCACTGCTGTCAGAGCACGCACCTACTGTCAGAGCAGCACTACTGTCTAGCAGCACATGCTGTAGAGCAGCACCTACTGTCAAGTGCAGCACCTACTGTCAAATGCAGCACTTGCTGTCAGAGCAGCACTACTGTCAAGCCAGCACCTGCTGTCAGAGCTGCACCTACTGTCAGAGCAGCCCCTACTGTCAAAGCAGCACCTGCTGGCAGAGCAGCACTATGTCTAAGCAGGCACTGCTGTTCAGAGCAAGCACCCTACTGTCCGAGCAAGCACCTACTGTCGGAAGCGCACCTGCTGCTCAGAGCAGCACCTACTGTAAAGCTAGCACCTGCTTGTCAGAGCAGCCCTACTGTCAAAGCAGCACCATGCTGTCAGAGCAGCACCTACGGTCAGAGCAGCACCTACTGTCAAATGCAGCACCTGCTGTCAGAGCAGCACCTACGTCAATGCAGCACCTGCTGTAAAGCAGCACCTGCTGTCGAGCAGCACTTTACTGTCAAAGCGCACCTGCTGTCAAGCGCACCTAACTGTCAGAGCAGCACTATGTCAAAGCAGCACCTGCTGTCAAAGCAGCAACTCGCTGTTCAAAGCAGCACCTTACTGTCAAAGCAGCACCTGTGTCCAAAGCAGCAATGTGTCAAAGCAGCAATGCTGTCAAAGCAGCAACTGCTGTCAAAGCAGCCTGTCTAAAGAGCAAACTGCACGATGGCGGCGCTTTTTTGTTGTTTTCAAGTTTTCAATACCGATTTTTCTATTTTACGAATATCTAAAAATACTGAATTTTATTTTTGACTAAAATATTTTCATTAATTTTAATATTTTTTAATAAAACTTTTTTTAAAATTTTAAATTTTATAAATAAAATAAATTTCCTTTTTAAATATATTTATATATTGTGTTTGAAATATTTTAAAAACCTTCTTAAATCTTTTATTTTGGGTTTCCCCCAAATTTTATTTTAGTATATTTAAACTTTTTAAAAATTTTATAAATTTTAGGTTTGGATTACGGCAAATTGAGGGTTAAAATGAGGTGGAATATAAGTGCCAGTGTGGAATTAAGGCCGTTTTTTAAGATTAATCAGCCGCACCTGCTTTCATGAGCTCCCATGACACACACTATGAGTATTCTAGCAGCTCTGACACACTCACTGTGATACTGTCACTGTGTATGCAGCTGCACCACCGCATCATCTTCTGCTGTGACATGTGCCATATGACACTAATGTCTGCTCAACTCCAGCCCGCTCATTACATCTCTTCCTGTCCTCACAAGAGAGCTGCTATCT
The DNA here is from genome assembly GCF_026875155.1 of Cherax quadricarinatus. Classification (NCBI taxonomy): domain Eukaryota; kingdom Metazoa; phylum Arthropoda; class Malacostraca; order Decapoda; family Parastacidae; genus Cherax; species Cherax quadricarinatus. Next base: position 44,061,518 of record NC_069432.1, read on the forward strand.
GATGTCTGTAGATTCTCTCTATCAAGAGTACATAAGCACACGGTCTCCCATCACTTATTTGACTCAATAATGTGATATATATTGCCTAGAAGTGTCAACCTCGCATAGAAGTTCGTAAGGCTCACTAGGTCCCAGCAGTTCTGCCTAGTTGACACTCGCCACTCACGTCCCCCAGCCTCGCACCTCTCTACACCGTGCCTTAGTGTGCCTTCGTGAAACAGTCGCGACGCAGATTAGTCTTTGTCTGTCTCCTGTGTGTGTGTGTGTCGCTCAGAGTCTCTTCATAGATGTACTACGATATTGCTCTGTCTATATACGCAATCAATCTATATACGTAGCAGATCTTGGCATTCGCTGTTAGACTAGAAAAAATCACTTTATAACATACAAGCATCCTTAACATATTATATGAATATACCTGTACAAAACTGTGATAGTTGATAGAGATGATACTATGTGTACTTTGTGTACTCTAATGTTTGATCATTTCTATAGATTATGCTGTGTCTGTGATGTTAGTTAAGATTACAGAATTCCTTTATCATGATGAGAACTGCTTATGTATTTTGAGTAGAACTGAGACTCCTCCGAGATATGTGTATTCTCTCAGGCCCGCGCGTACTATACATAAAGACCTGTTCTTCAGTTTGATCGACATGACTCGCTATGGTTGGTACTCATTCTTTCTCCATTACGGCAGACACTCTCGACTTGACTTGTAGTGAGTTGCTGGTATCACTAGTGGACGTCTAGCATCTACAGCTGTGTGTATTCTAAGAGTCCTGTATCATGTCTATATTGTATCGGTTAATCACGCATGTGAATGTGGATGATGTGTATTTTATGTGTGCTTCGAGACCCGATAGCAGTGTCATATGTGAATGAGATATACAGCTGCATGTTTGCTGTGTGAGATTGATTTTTGTAAGTGCTGGCGCGCAGTTGTTGTCGTGTTGGTGATATCATTGTCTCACTCGTCTCGGGCTCTAGGTGGAGAAGTAATATTATCAGTGAGATCAAGTGTTGAGAATTCCTTTATTAGTTAGCTCTTCTCAGTGTGAGTGCTAGTTGACGAGTGCTCAGCTCGTAGTAAGCTCGTGTGTGTAATCAGCATGCACGCTTCTATCACAGAGCGGTGAGGATATAGAGTGAGTCGTTGAATCGAGATATGCGTAGACTCCTTGAGTGGATTGAGTAGTAGACAGTAACTTCTTCTAAGTGAAGTAGGAAGTATGTATTTCTCAGTGGCTCTAGGATGTAGGCATAAGCTGACGTCTCTGTATAGAGGATAACGTGCTATAGCATATAAGTGCTCTCACGTGTGTCGAAGAGAGATTCGGGGCTACTCGCGCAGTGCTTGGGAGACACGTCAGCGCGTCAAGTGTCGCTCTCTCCGTGGATGATGAGCTGTCTTATACGCGCTGACTCAGTGCTGTAGGCTGAGATGAAGAGTGACGCTACGCTCGTCGAGTAGTGTCTCGGCCAGTGCTAGTGAGTATAAGTCTAGTGCTACTGTGGCAGTGTGAGAGTAGAGGAGCTGCTGTCTGTAGCTCTCTCATAAGGAAGCATTGGGAATGAGTAGTCCACGTCATGAGACTAAGACGAAGCATAGTAGATCGGTCGACAGTAGCTCATGAAGGAGAGAGGAGACAGAGTCGCAACAGATTGCTGAACTTGAGAGGAGCAGAGAATGAGAATATATGAGCAGGACAACGTGATGGTGAGACTCGATCCAACTCTCTCAAGCACTATGGTGCAGAATCATTGTCCTAGTGAGACCGTCGGCGCCAGCGCTCTGATATGACAAGTCACGATTCTACTCAATGACAAGTCGAGAGTCAACAAGACAACAAGCATGTCAACACTTACACAAGCCTGTCAACAATACAAACAAGCCGTACGAACAAGACTCTGACGGAACGCACGTCAAACAGATACAGGACAAGCACGGATCAGCAATAAGACAAGCACGTCAACAATACAACAAGCATGTCAACATACAAAGCAAGACGTCAACAATTTCAACAAAGCACTGTCAATACAATACAGTCAAGTCACGTCAACAATAGAAACAAGCACGTGCAACGCAATGATCAAACAAAAGACGTCAACATCTCAACAAGCAGTAGTCAAACAATACTGACAAAAACCACGTTCAACGCAATGACATCGCAGCTAGGTGCAACTATACAAGAAGCATCGTCAACAATAGCGCAACAACCACGTTGTACAGTTCAACTAAGACGTCGTACGCAATAACAATGCAAGCACGTCAACAATACAGACAAGCCACGTCTAACATTGACAACAGCACGTTAAACTAAAGGTAACGCGGAAAGAAGTTTTGCGAGAAACGAGAACTAGCAAGCAAAAAGAGAGATGTGACAGAAAGTAGAGTATGCATAAACCAAAGGTGTAGGGTTAAGCTGATGTACAAGAACATGTGATAGTAACGACACAACAGTTTAGTAATGAGAAGAAATAGTTTGTTAGTGCCACAAAATAAGTCACTCTCAATGTGTCGGTGTAGTAACACTGGAGAGTAGATATTATATTAGTAACTGTCACAAGTGCACTTTACAATAATACAATAGTGTAGTGTGTGTAACACGCTGGAGAGAGAAAACCATATAGTACCACACAAAGTACACTTACACATAACAATAGAGTGTAGAAGTAGCCACTGGAGGTTAGAACCATATAGTAACACACAAAGTGCAGTTGACACATAACAATAGTAGTGTTAGTTAACACTGTGAGAGTAGATACCAGTTAGTAACACACAATGTACACTTACACATAACAATTGTAGTGTAGTAACACTGGAAGTAGGAACATTAGTAACACACAAATTAAGTGTACCACATAAACAATAGTAGTGAGTAACACTGGAGAGTAGACCTCATTTGTAGGAAACAACGCCAAAGGGCCGTTACACATGACAATAGTAGTGTAGTTAAGTCACTGGAGAGTAGAAACCCATATAGTAACACACAAAGCACACTTACACATAAACAATAGTTAGTGTAGTAACGTGTCTGGGAGTATGTGAAACCATATAGTAACACGACAAAGTACACTTACGACATAAACAAGTTAGTTAGTGTAGTATACACTGGAGAGGTAGTCATAGACTGATATAGTAAGTCACAAAAGTACAGTCTGTACACAAACAATAGTAGTGTAGAGTAATGTACTGGAGATGTAGAACCATATAGTAAAACACATGAAGTGCAGTTACACATAACAAGAAGATCGTAGTATACACTGGAGAGTAGAACCATATAGTAAAAGAACACACAAAGTACACTTACACATAACAAAATAGTAGATGCTAAGTAACACTGAGAAGATAGAACCATAATAGTAACACACAAAGTGACACTTACACATAACAATAGTTAGAAATATAAACCTGCGTCCAGTAACATAGAGTGAGGAAGTTTCAACCATAGATAGTAACACCATCAAAGTAACTACTTACACATAAACAAGAGTAGTGTAGTAACACTGGAGAGTAGAACCATATCGTAACACACAAAGTACAACTTAAACATAACAGTAGTAGTGTAGTAACACTGAGAAGAGGCGTAGAACCATATAGTAAACACAAAGTACACTTACTCATAACAAAGAGATAGGTGTTGTATCACTGGAGAGTACAACCTTATATAACAGATACAAAAAAGGTGAAGTTACACATAATACATTTACTAGGAACGTACAATAAGGAATAACAGAGCAGTTTACCAATATTACAAGTACCGCACAAGAACATACAAGAATAATACAGTAGATATACGAGTTTACAGTGGAGGCAAGAATTATAATACATAATTAGAGAATCAGAAGAACAAAACAGAGGAGTTCAGCAGCCAGGTTGTGGGTAGACGGACAGTTGAAATTATTTTTGTCAAAGAGATCGAAGTCTAGAAAATGGCTTAGTTTTTCGGTGATTTTTCTTTTTGTCCTTTGTGAAAATTT
>NC_069432.1:44070501-44071621 GCF_026875155.1 Cherax quadricarinatus
CCATCACACTCACCACCAGTCCATCACCCACACCAATCCTTACCCCTCACCACCAGTATATCACCCTCACCACCAGTCCATCACCATCAGTCCATCACCCTCACCATCAGTCCACCCACATCCATCACCCTCACCACCAGTCCATCACCCTCAACACCAGTCCATCACCCTAACCACAAGTCCATCACCCTCACCACCAGTCCATCACCCTCACCACCAGTCAATCACGAGCAAGGGAAGTGAGGAAGGGAGTTCATCTGAGGGGACACAGATGGACTTCTGGAAACACAGTCCTTCACCCTCCCCACCAGTCCTTCACCCTCCCCACCAGTCCTTCACCCTCCCCACCAGTCTATCACCCTAACCACAAGTCTATCACCCTCACCACCAGACCATCACCCTCACCACCAGTCCATCACGAGCAAGGGAAGTGTGGAAGGGAGTTCATCTGAGGGGACACAGATGGACTTCTGGAAACACAGTCCTTCACCCTCCCCACCAGTCCATCACCCTCACCGTTAGTCCATTACCATCAGCAACAGTCCATCACCCTCTCCACCAGGCGATCACCCTCCCCACCAGTCCACCACCCTCACCACCAGACCATCACCCTCCCCACCAGTCAATCACCCTCACCACCAGTCCATCACCCTCCCCAAAAGTCCATCACCAACACAGAAAGTGTGGAATCGAGTTCATCTGAGGGGACACAGATGGATTTCTGGAAACACAGTCCTTCACTCTCCCCACCAGTCCATCACCCTCACCATCAGTCCATCACCCTCAGCAACAGTCCATCACCCTCACCACCAGTCCATCACCCTCACCACCAGTCCATCACCCTCACCACCAGACCATCACCCTCCCCACCAGACCATCACCCTCCCCACCAGTCCATCACCCTCACCACCAGTCCATCACCCTCAGCACCAGTCCATCACCAACAAGGGAAGTGTGGAAGGGAGTTCATTTGAGGAAACACAGATTGATTTCTGGAAGCATAGTCCTTCACCCTCCTTATCAGTCCATCACCCACACCACCAGTCCATCACCCTCACAGCCAGTCGATCACCCTCACCACCAGTCCTTACCCCTCACCAACAGTCCACCTCACCCAGTC
>NC_069432.1:44072121-44082121 GCF_026875155.1 Cherax quadricarinatus
TATCACATCGTTACCCTAACCCAAATCCTTACCCTCCCTACCAGTCCATCACACTCACCACCAGTCCATCACCCACACCATTCCTTACCCCTCACCACCAGTATATCACCCTCACCACCAGTCCATCACCATCAGTCCATCACCCTCACCATCAGTCCACCCACATCCATCACCCTCACCACCAGTCCATCACCCTCACCACCAGTCCATCACCCACACCACCAGACCATCACCCTCACCACCAGTCAATCACGAGCAAGGGAAGTGTGGAAGCGAGTTCATCTGAGGGGACACAGATGGACTTCTGGAAACACAGTCCTTCACCCTCCCCACCAGTCTATCACCCTCCCCACCAGACAATCACCCTCCCCACCAGTCTATCACCCTCACCGTCAGTCCATTACCCTCAGCAACAGTGCATCACCCTCACCACCAGCCCATCACCATAACCACAATTCCATCACCCTCACAACCAGTCCATCACCCTCACCACCAGACCATCACGAGCAAGGAAAGTGTGGAAGGGAGTTCATCTGAGGGGACACAGATGGATTTCTGGAAACACAGTCCTTCACCCTCCCCACCAGTCTATCACCCTCACCATCAGTCCATCACCCTCAGCAACAGTCCATCACCCTCAATATCAGTTCATCACCCTAACCGCAAGTCCATCACCCTCACCAGCAGTCCATCACCCTCACCCAGGACCATCACCCTCACAGTCCATCACTAGCAAGGGGAAAGTGTTTAAGGGAGTTCATTGAGGGGACACAGATGGACTTTTGGGAAACACAGTCTTCACTCTCCCACGTCTATCACCCTCACACAGTCCATCACCATCGGGAACAGTCCATCACATCAGCAACAGTTCCATCAACCCCAAAATCAGTCATCACCTACGCAAGTCATCACCCTCACAACAGTCTTAACCTCACCACAGCCATCACCCTCATCCGTCACCACACCATAGTCCATCACCCTCACCACCAGACCATCACCCTCACCACTAGAACATCACCCTCCCCACCAGTCCACCGACACCACTAGTCCATCACCCTCAACACCAGTCCATCACCCTCACCACCAGTCTATCACCATAATCACAAGTCCATCACCCTCACCACCATTCCATCACCCTCACCACCAGACTACACACACACAAACATCACCACCAGTCCATCACTCTCATCACCAGTCCATCACTCTCACTATCAGTCCATCACACTCACCACCAGTCCTTCACCCTCACCACCAGTCCATCACCCTCACCACCAGTCCATCACTAGCAAGGGAAGTGTGGAAGGGAGTTCATCTGAGGGGACACAGATGGACTTCTGGAAACACAGTTCTTCACTCTCCCCACCAGTCTATCACCCTCACTCACCAGCACATCACCCTCCCCACCAGTCCATCACCCTCACCACCAGCCCATCACCCTCCCCACCAGTCCTTCACCCTCCCCACCAGTCAATCACCCTCACCACCAGTCCATGATCCTCACCACTAGTCCATCACAGTCACCACCCGCCATCACATTCACCACCGTCCCTTACCCCCACCCCCCAGTCCCCTGACCCTCACTACTAGTCCATACGTCACCGCAGCCATCACCCTCACCACCAGTCCATACATCACACAGTCCACCATCCCGCAGTTATCACCCTAGCAACGCCATCCCCATCACCCCCAGTCTTCCCCTAACCCCAGTCCCCCTCACCCCCAGTCACCCCCTCACCCCCCAGCCACCATCCCCACAGTCATCACCTCCCCCCAGTCCCCCCTCCCCACCAGTCTCCCCCCCTCCCCACCAGTCCACCAACCATTTAGTCATCCCCCTCCCCACATCCACCTTTACCCCCAGTCATCACCCTCACCCCAGCCACCATCACTCCCAGTCTTTCACCCTCACCCCCCGCCACCATCACCACCTTTATCACCCTCACCATAGTCCACCTCACTACCAGTATCCCCCTACCACAGTAATTAATAGTGTGATTTTTTTTTCTTTAAATCCTTTTAAGTTCTTGTAAACAACTTCAATTTTTAGATGATGATTTAGGAGAATAACTGTCCACTTCTTGAAGATTCATTTTAAAAGGATGTTTTGAATTTGGATTTAATTTTAAAGTTCCTAAAATATTCAAAATTGGAACCCTTGGAACGAGATCATTTAAATATATGTTGCCGAATAGGTAAAAACTGGTTAAATTTGCAAGAATCATTTAAAAATTTAAATCCTTTTGAAATTTTCTCTTATAGTTTAAAGATATAATTTTTTTTTCCAAAGCCCCTTTAAAAAAAGTTTAAACAAGCAAATTTAATTTAGCCAAACCCAACTAATGAATGTGTAGCGATGTGTGTGTGGTTTTGTTTGTGTGTGTGTGTGTTGTATGTTTTTGTGTGTGGGGTTAGTATGTGTGTGTGTTGTGTGTGTTGACTCCCTAGTTGTACTCACCTAGTTGGGGTTTTTGGGGGGGGGTCGAGCCCCAGCTCCTGCCCCGCCTCTTCCTGATCGCTACGGGTCACTCTCCCTGAGCCGTGAGTTTATCATACCTCTGCTTAAAGCATGATGGATCCTGCCTCCAACATCGCTTCCCAAACTATTACTTATGACTACTCTGTGGCTGAAAAATACTTCCTAACATCCCTGTGATTCATCTGTGTCTTCAGCTTCCAAGTTCCCCTTTTTACTGTGCCCAAATCCTGGAACCCCTGTTTTTGTCCACCTTGTAAATTCCCCTTTTTTGTATGTCGTTATATGCCCCCCCTATCTCTCCTGCCCCCCGGTCGTCGGGTTTGTTTCCCCCTTTAAACCCTCTCCTGTAGGACTACCTCTTAGTTTGGGGACATCTTGTTGCAAACCTTTGCATTTTCTCTTTTTCTTTACGTGCGGTGGTGGGGGTTCCAACTGGTCCCGCATACCCAATAGGCCAACTATACGGTGTACAGGGCCCCTAACTTTCCTTTTTAAGAGGGAAGCTTTTTGAGTTTTGCTAGGGCCCATAGCCAGAGTTTTTTGGTTGATGTGCGCTTCAGGGAGTGTGGGTTAACTCCCCCCAAGATCTTTTTCCTTAGGGTTTGTGTCTTGCCCCCCTAGATGCCCTCTGGGGCCCCTTCTTTGCCCCCCCCCCTTTTCATGACTTTGCCTGGTGGGTTAAACCCAGGACCAAATTTTGGGGGGCCCCGGGCTGCAGGTGTCCAATCCCTTTGTGTTCCCCTGGTCTTCGAGAGGATTTTTTCTCTAAAATTTTCACCATCTGAAAACGGGACCTCAGATTTTTCCTTTCCGCTTCTTCACAAATCCCAGAAACGCACTGGTCCTAGGATGCCCCTGCGGGACCCCCTGGTGCAGGTCCCCACATGCACCTGCCACGTACCATGATCGCGCTGTTTTCCGACAAGTGTTGTGGTGTGTTGGTTGTGTGTGGTGTGTGTGTTGGGGTTATTTTCTGTGGGGGGTCATAAATCTGGTGAAATACTTTTATTTCTTATCAAAATTTATTACGTGCGTTTAGTTTTTTTTATCATAATTATTTGGGGTAAATCTTGGTGGTGGAGTTGCTGCCACACCTCAGAAAAACTCTGAAAATTGTTTCCTGCTCAGTTTCACTAACAATAGCGGTATCTCAAAAAAATTAATTTTGTGTTATGATCGTCATACAACCTTTTACCCTTGTAAGGCTGTAATGATAAAAGGAGGGGTTTTTAAATGGACTTTTTAAAAATTTAAAAATTTGGACTGCAGCTGTGCTTAGAAGGCTACATTAACCCAAAACGTAGTGCATACCCCGGGGTCATGGTTTTAAAATACGTAAATTGTTCACCCGAAGAGGGAATGTTAAATTCTGAGATCCTTGCTTCGTTTCCCAGACCAGACTCAAAATAACATTAATTGTTTTTACACTCACTTACGTTTTGGTTGTATTAATTTCAATTTGTGGGTTTTAAAAAAAACTGACAAGTTGAAAATTGAAACCTTGTACAGCGTTTATGAAACGTCTGCACAAAAAACCTCCCAAATGTTCCAATGTCGGTTTTACACACAATAAAATCACAGATACAATCTGCCCAAAGTTCCTAAAACTCAAATAGATCTGAATTCACGAAGCTTGGTAAATAAAAAACTGTATTTTTTTTAGAGAGAAGCAACACTTTTTGAACGGTTTTTGCGAAAAATAAAACAACATAATTACAGACGACGTATTTTTTAAAAAATGATCAAAATTTGTATACTTTTTAATTTCGAGGAAAACCCCCTTTAAAGCCCAAATCTTTTTTGGAAAAAGCCACTGGTGGCGAGACGTTAAAATAAAGCCACGGGAGGGCGAGATCTACAAAAGCCACTGGATGCGAAAAGTCAAAATAAAGCCACTGGATGGGAGACGTCTACAATAAAGCCAGGATGGTGAGCGCTACAATAAACCCAGGGATGGCGAGACGTCTACAAAAAACCCACTGGATGGCGAGACGTCTAAAAAAAGCCCTGGATGGGAAGTCTAAAAAAAAGCCATGGAGGCGAGATGTCTACAAAAAACCCATGGATGGCGAGACTTTACAATAAAGCCATGGATGGCGAGATGTTACAATAAAGCCACGGATGGCGAGATGTCTACAATAAAGATACCCAGATGTTTCCTTGGCTCATTTTTCATTGTCTGTTTTGTAAAAATTTTCGAACAACATGACTGGGGTATGTTGGCTGTGGTGGGAAGGGCAGATGCATCCAAGTAAAAACTTAAAAACAATGTAGTCTTAAAGGCATCAAAAAAAAGTTGCGTTTTGGTTAAGAAATTTAAACCCCAAAAGACGCATAAAAAATGTTTGTAATAAAGGGCAAAAAACAGAGTATTTTGCTAAATTATTAAGCAAATTGTTTTCCACGTAATGACAAGTGAATGCCTCTTTTCTTACAAGATTGTAGATGTATTTAAAAGATAAAAAATTGAAAGAAAACAGAATTAAATAAAATCCGCTTTTTACGGCTTTTATAAAACCTCAAAAGAAGGACTTTTCCTATTTTTCGAATATTTAAACTACATTTTCGTTTTCTTAATCAAGAATTTTCGTTTATTACTCGAGAACCTTTTATTCAGTCGGCTTCAAGATTCGAAAGCTCGTTTAATTATCCTGGGCACTTCGGGGACTGATTAAAAAATAGTATAAATACTGACAGGTTGGGATAAGACATTGCAACAGTTAGAAACTTTTTTCCCGAAACTTTTCCCTAAAATTTTGGCTTTCTTCTCAGACAGAAACTAGGCGGGAGCGTGAGATGTGAACGTTTTAATCGCCCCTACCCTTGAAGTCTTTTAATTTGAGGATTAGCCCCTTTACTGGAGAAGTTCAAATCACGACTTCAAGGGTGAGGACGTTACATCGTCTTCGCATCCTATGCCCCCACTAGATTCTGTACTCGTAAAGAAGCTTACTGTGTAGGGGAAAGTTGGGAAATAAATTTTGCCTAAATGTTGCCTAGTGTCAAATTAAAAAACCTGTGGGTATTGTATCCCTTTTGATATTCACCGTCAGAACTGAACACAATGGCACCTTGGTACAAAAGGAAAGCACCTTGGATCTGAGAGGAACGACCTCTCAGGGGTTTTACATTCCATACTAACTCTGCACTCTCCTTCCAACAGTTTTTAAGTTAACACTGTCGCTTATTTAGTTGCCAGATTTGGAAAAAGAATTTCTCCAGGCTGGGGGACGACAACCTCAAATCTACGACTTCAAGGGTGAGGACTGTTACTCGCTTCAATCTCATTGCCCCCCCGGGCTAGTTTTGACTCGACTGAAAAAGCCTATGTGTAGGCAAAAAGTTTGGGAAAATAAATTGCCTAAATGTTGCATATGTGTTTTTCTCCCATTCAGGGGACTTTTTTCATGCCAGTTTACCCTCTGCCAGTGCTACAGTGCCTTTTTTCATTTTTTTTCCTTGCGATTAGGGGAAAAAAGGCCCCTTGATCAGCCTTTTTTTGCTATTTAAAACCTCGAAATGTCTTAGTCTTTTTTGTTTTAAACATTTTTTTTCCCCTTGAGTTGGTGAGGGGATTTGTCCAAGGAGCTGTTCGTGGTTGATAAACATATATTCAGTTCACCATCCCTTTGGGGTAAATCCCGGCTGGGTGCCCACTTCACCTAAAAGGAATAGTAGGGGTTGTTGTTGACTGGTGGGCGCATCCTGGGTAAAAAGATTAACCAAAGGGGGATAAATTTTTTTTTAGGGGAAAAAAAAGGAAAAACTAAAAAAATTGAGGAAAAATGTTTTTCTTCCCAAATTTAATGGCAAAATTTGGGCAACATTTTGATGCAATTCCCTATTTTCTATCATATTTGTAAGAAATTTTTTTCCAAAAAATGAAAATTTTGTTTTTTTGCTGTCATCAAAAAGACTGAAAATTTTTTTTTTTCTCCCCCAAAAATTTTAAAATTTTTTAGTTTTTTTTTTCATTTAAGTACACTACATGTTTCATTTCAAGTCAAATGGTTGAGGTGTGAAACAACTGAAGTGGGGCGGCCATCACCATGGAGTTTACAAAACATAATATGTAACTCAAAAAAGTTTTTGACATTTTCATTTTGGAAAAAAAATTTTTTCTGGGAGCTCATGATTTTTGCACACGTTTTAATGGGGGTTCTACTGTAAAAAAAGGGGGAATTTGCAAATTTTTTTACCGCTTTTTTTTTATTGACTTATTTTTTCCCCAAAAAAATTTTTAAAAAAAAAAATAAACTTCAACATTTTTTTATTATCAATCTATTGAAATTTTCGTTTCAAAGGGTTTTGTACCAAGTTAACTACCCTTTTATTTTTCATCTGATGTCAACTAAGTATTGTGCATTTTACAATTTTGTAAAAAGAGAGAGTTTTTGCCCTTAGATTGGGCACTATTTTTTTTTGCCCTGTCTGTCTTTTAAGACAAAAAAAGTCACACACATGTGTACTTAAAATGCGCTTAAATCCGTAAAAATTTCTTGAAACGGGGACCAAAATAAAAAAAAATGATTTCGCTAGCCCCCTCTAATTGTCCAAAATTTTAAACATAACCGGAACTTTCAATGATATGCTAATGATTTTTCAGCCAGATCGAAAATGTTGTGTAAAGTATTTACAAAATAAGATTTTTATTATTATTATTATTATTATTATTATTTTTTTATTATTATTATATTTTATTTTTTCGTGAACGCCTCCCGTTTACAGAAACAAGCCCCCTAACGGTTTAAAGCTTTTCTCTGTTTAAATTAAAACAATTCTGAAAGGATCAGGTTCAAGAGTAATGCATCTTTTTGAAAGGGATAAAAACGCGTTAAGGTTGCAAAAGCATAAATTTTGTTGTATTCTGAAAATAACTGGAAAAAAGTTTTTGATCAACTTTAAGGTTTACTTCTGATGTGTTTTTTTCAAACTGTACCCTGTACAGTTGCAACCTTTTATTAATAACATCTGTTTCACTGTCACAGTTGCAAACTGCATTAATAACATTGTTTCACTGTTCACCCCAAATAAAATAAGTCATTATCACTAGCTGTCATATATTCCTTTTAAAACCTTGCAATACCCCTTTCTTTTTGTAATGTTGCAAACCTATACAAACATTTACTAATCATGTAACACAGTTTGCAACATTACTAATTTCTTTATTGTTTCTCAGTAGTGATATATTATGAAATTGCAAAACTAAAGTAGGGCGATATATAATGTGTAAAATTAGGTCATTAAAGGGTTCTTAGTTAATTATTTTAAGCAATTTTCAAGGTGTTAAGGTCACTATAATTATCTTTTTACTTACTCAAATTTTCCCACCTCTTTTCCTAGTCCCCCAAAAATTTTTTTAAATTACCTCAAAATTTAAAATGGTATCTTGAGTTTCCCCTTTTGCCCACTGCTGATAATGAATGGCGGTTCAACTCACTCCATCCTTCGATGAATTTCCCCCATGGGTCTTTCAACACCGACGGACCACATGGGAAATTTCATTTCTTGTTTACCTTATCCTTTTCTCTGGGTTTCTATTTTATTTTTGCGAATCTTTTTAGATGGTACAAAATTAAATGCCTTTTACAATCTGGAAAAATATAGTGCGCCTACCATTTTCCCTTTTCACCTTTTTTTGTCAAACCCGTTTTAGATCATATTACGTTTTCTTCGTGAATCCTTCCCTTTTCCGGTTTTCATCTCATTATCTTTATTTGTTCACTGTTTTCCCTTTGACAGTAGCATTTTTGCATCTGAAAAATTTATTATTGCTCAGTTTCCTATTTCTAATAGTACCCAGTTTCTGCTGTAGTTGATGTTTTAGTAGTAGTGTACTAACGTTTCATCATTCTAGAAAGGCTCTCACCTTTTTGTAAATCACTTTTTTGTAAGCAGCTGTACTCTATATTTTCCTTCTTTCCCATTGAAAGTCGTTTCTACCCGGCAGCTAAAATTCGGTTTGCAATGTTTTTTGGCTCTTGCGGCTCGCATAATCTTTTTTTTTCCCTTACTGCCTGATTGAAGGAAACGCAAACCAGTTTGCAAAAGTTGTTTTCGACAAATTTTTCCCTTTTCATTTCCTTACGTTTGCTACTAAATAGCTCCATCATTTTTTCCAAAAAATTTCTTGTGTATATGCCCTTCCCAGTTTTTCAGTTTATCTACAATAGTTTAAGCAAAGTTTCGGTGAAAGCAATTTTTCCCTATCCGAGGGGCTCTCCCTTTCTATTTTGCCTTTATTTCCGGGTTTGATTAAGAGTTTCTATCTTTATTTACAAAATAAGAAAATGTTTTCCTCGTCCTTATATTTGAAAGCTTCTCTAGCATTATTTTGATATTTTTTTTACTATTATTATTAGTTAACACTCGGGAACAGGAGACGCTGGAGCCAGCTTTGGGTCAGAAATTTCATTTGGTTACTTTCCTTATAATATTAAGATGTATTTTATTCAAAAATGTTTAAGATAGTCATTCTATGAATGAATGAATCGGACAAGAATGTTTTTAGAACGGTACGTGAATGAAAATGCTATTTGCAAAGCCTGTTCATAAAACCCGTCCGAATGAAACCTGAATGGGTTTTTAACAAAAATTGCCTATTGTAATAAAACTGGCCACCCACATGGGGGTTGAAAACTCCATTTAAAGGAAGATCTACCAAGGCCCGATCCCCCAAGAGATAGAAGTCGCATTTCACAAATTTTCCATTCTGTCAAAATCGATGATGAGTGGGAAAGGGATCCCAAAAAAGTGAAGCAAATTCAATTTGTGAGAGCACTGTGCCTCGTAAGGTCTTTCAGCCTCTAAGTTGAGCATATACCAGGACCGCTTGTGCTGACCTTCTTGGCTGTTGGTTTGCAAAACGCTTATGATTTTTCATGCTTTATCACTCTCAATTCCTTTTCTACTGTTTCAAAAACATTTTGTTGCTTAGGACTTTTTATTTGTTTTAGAGGGAAAATAGTTGTAAGGTGGTGACAATGGTGAGGCAGTGGCATTTCCTGTCTTCATAAATACTGTTAGAGTTAATCATTTTATAGGCATGGAATTTTGGGATGTCGTAAAGTAGGTTATTGAAATAGACATTCCATAACAATGAAACCGTTATACTTCTTTGTGGAAAAACTGGTACCGGTGCTTGCTGAGTCCCTCCCATTTAGAAAATTTCCCCTTTTTGATCTACTTGAACGTAATTCTAAGAAGTGAAGCGCAGAAAAGAGACTCCCATACTCATTGTCGAACACCAAACTTTTCCAGAAGCAAAAATCATTGATCTTGGATTCCCTTTGTGACATGGTCACATAGGAAAGTTTTACCAGAATCAGCGCAGATGATTTTCTGAAGTTATATTTATGGGTAACAATGGGCGAAGGAGAGTCAAAAAATGCGTTGTTGACGGTGATTATTTTCTCTACATCTTTTTTATGTGAGCAGGGATATACCGGCGTATCGGATAAGGTTTCGAGGGTCAACGCCCCCGCGGCCGGTCTGTGACGGCCTCGCGGTGGATCAGGACCTGAT
>NC_069432.1:44087694-44103736 GCF_026875155.1 Cherax quadricarinatus
ATCCAGTAGTTCCTTCGATTCTGTAAAAGACTCGTCTTTCTAAAATACAAACTACATTCGTACGAATCACCACTTGTATCCAAGCCGAAAGAAGAAGTATCTTCGTCAAAGGGAATTTACGCAAAGATTACTTCTCTTCGATGGTACCTTTTCAAAATATTGACGTGATACATTCTTTCTCTACCCTTGACATCCAAGTTATAATCTACCTTATTGCAGACCTTCACTACTTTATACGGTCCCCAGGTAATTAGCAATTTGTTGGATTTGTCAGGTAGGAGAACTAAAACTTCATCCCCAACATTAAACGTACGCTTGAGCTTTATGGTCAAAATAGGTCTTGTATTTTTCCATAGACATCTCTAGGTTTTTACTGACCAAATCGGCGTTTCTTCCAACCTTTCCCTTAGATCTAAAAGAAACAGATAGCTGTTTTGAACCTCAGTTTGATATCTTTGGACCAAAGTTTCATTCAAAATAGATAGTGGACCACGAGCTTGTCTCCCATAAAAGCAATTCAAAAGGGGAATAACCAAGGGAATCACTGGGATCTCGCGCATTGCGAAAAAGCACATGGAAAAAATCTATGCCAGTCCGTTGGTTTAAAAATACATAGTTTTTTTTTTTTAGTATTGACTTTAGGATGGCAGTTGTCCCCTCCACTCTTCCGTTACACATCGGATGGTAAGGTGTAGTGAAAAGGGGTTTAACACCCACAAGTTGATAAACGTGTTTCCATTAATTCTGAAGTGAATTGAGCCCCTTTATCCGACAGAATTTCATGAGGTATACCTACACGTTGAAAAAATAGAAAATAAGGTTTTTCTGCGACTTCTATGGACGTAATGGATTTTTAAGGGTACCGCCTCGGGGAAGCTGGACGCGTAGTCAATCATATTTAAAAATATTTTTAAATGACCTCCTGATGAGCGAGGTGTGATAGGACCAACTATATCTACTGCAACCCTTGCAAAAGGGACTGAGGAAAATGGCAATCTTTTACCCTAGGAAACCCCCATTCTCCCTTCTGCGTGGAAAGTTGACATACGTGACATGATCTGCAGTACTTATAGATTTCAGAGGACATGCTAGGCCAGAAATTAGGTCCTTTATTTTATTATAGGTCTTCCTATGTGAAAAATGGGCCCGAGACTGGCAAGTCATGAGAAATCTTTAAATAGTTCCACGGCAATCCTGGGAATGACTAACAGGCTTCGAACCCCAAAGTCATTGGGCTTGTCCGCAGACACTATAGTCTTGTACAAAAGATCGTGTTTGAACTCAAACTTGTAAGAAATTTCTTTCTCTGGTCACCTGCCATTTAAAGCTAACTTCCGAGAAATTCCCCTAAGGAAGGACAAGTCTTTTTAAGACCCTCTAAATCTATATGAGACGCTCGATTGGCTTTCCTTTGGAAAGAACTAATGGGTGGATAGGTTTTACCTTAGACCTGAGCTCTGGTAATGACGTTGAGTCTAGTTGTTGTATAGATTGTGCCACACGTAGTTTTTCCACTGGTGTCTGCGTCGTCCAGTTCAAGTGACTGACTTACTAAAGGTGTTACCGAGTTTTGTACCATCAGCTCTCTGATTAGGTTATCCAACTGAATCTCATCTGGAACTATCTGAAGAAACAGGATATTTGGTTCCAACCCTTCCTTGGGGAAAAACCAAATTCCAAACAGTCCTTCTCAGATGGGAAAGTAGCCCCTTGTATGTTCCCAACCAAAACAGAAACAGAGGTTATCGGGGCAACTACGGCATCTACCCCCTCCTGAAACCATTTGCACCTAACGAAACACCTGACTGTTGGAAAAAGAATCACTTCTTCCTAAATAGTCAGTTAATTAGTGGACTTATAACGTGAAGAATCTAGGTTAGGGAAAAGCTTACTGAGATAACAATACAGGAACATCCAGTGTCTCCTAAGAAGGGTTGACACATTCATGCATTGACTGTACCTTCACTAAAAGGTGCGTTTATGTTTGATTCAGTGAAACATTTACCGACATTTTCACCTTTTTTTCTAGGACAGTCGGGCCTCCTATGACCCCACTCATTACAGTTGAAACTCTTTACTGTGAAGGCCGTGGAATTCTTAGGTACGGAGGGTTTGGATCCCTCAGATTGCTTAGGCACAACAGGCTTATATCTGCTACGCTCTTTAGGGTAGTTATTATGAGCGCACGCATATATATCAGCAGCTTGTGCCATTTCTGCAGCCGTATGAACGTTTCGTTCTTTAATGAATATTCTGAAGTCAGAGTTTACAGAAGAAAGGAATTGATCTCTTACCATCAGGTCTCGTAAAGATTCGAAATCGTGGTCATCCTCTGCACTAAACCCCGAATCAAATAATCTGAAAAGTGTTGTTAAGAATTGCAGTTTTTTTTGGAGGAGTTATTTTAATGTTTAAACTCCGACTGTAATGAGTTTTTTTTTTAAAGCCTTTTTTTTTTAGCTTTCTTCAGCAGGATAACTAAAATAACATCAGGGGGTAGGTGGAATAGGTTTAATGCGAACCTGAAGTAGTAACCCAAGCGATGCCCAGAATCTACTGGCCAGTCACAGAGTAGCAGTACTCTCAAATCTATAATATATGCCGGTATGTCATTTTGTTGGGAGAAAGGTGGTATTTGAGGCATCCTAATATTATTTTCTTGGAAGGGGTTTTCCGACCCCTTATCTTTTTTCTGTTTAGATAGTTTCCTTCTTGGCTTTAATTAACCCTTGATTGTTCTAATCAATTTCCTTCATTTTGAAGGCTACCTCTGTGCCTGATCTATCTTCTCTGTTTCCTTTTCCTGTTCGATTTTATCCCCCGAGCTGTTTTTCCCTGTCCTTTTTCTCTTCTCGAGCTAGTTTTTCTCCTTCCGAGCTGTTTTTCCTGTTTTTTTTTTCCCTTCATGCCATTTTAGCAGTAAGTAACTACAAGGTTTTTGTCCAGTAAACCCCTTTCCCCTTTCAGCTTTCAACCAAAATCAAAAGAATCCATCTTGTTTAAAGAAATATTACGACCCAAACTTAACTGTTTTAATTTAAATAACGGGAAACGTCTTTTAAAAAAGAGGGACACGTCCGCACATTTAAACTTTCAAAGAAAAAAATGAAAAAAAATATTTTCCCTGGAAGAATCCCCTTGTGGGCTCAATGCCTTCCCCAAAGCAAAATCACACGGTTACACGGAGGGGTTATCACAAATTTTCCCCGGTCCAACAAATAGGTAAAATTCTAAACCAAACCTTAAAACCAAAAACGGTAAGTCAACCAGACTACCGTAAAGACTTGACACCTCAACTACCCCCCTTTTCTATCTTAAAAGTTTTTCTCACAACAGTTGAACCCTCGGACGATGTTCTTCAAGGGGATCCTGGGAAGGTCGCCATTTTCCAGTGGAAAACCCTTTCCAAAATGAACAAAAAAAATTAAAGGAAAAAAAAAATAAATAAAGAAATAAATTAGGAAAAAAGAGAATATATTTTTTGGGAATTTTTCTTAAAAATTTAAAAAATAAAAATAAAAGGCCTCGTTCTTTTAGTTACTCAGGAGTAGGTTGGCCCTGGAAATTCCTCTGATGGTTTTTTTGTAGTTATCCTGGGCAGTTAATCCCATGTTTGGAACTCCCCACCCCCTTGATGGAGCACAATAGAATAGGTAAGGGCCGGGGAGTAGTAGAATAATGTTAATAAGTATTTTTAACACACGTCTTGCCCCCTTTTTCTGGGTCTACCTGGAAAACCACGCCAGAACAGAGCGGTAAAAAAAAAAATAAACGGTTACCCTTCAGATAATATAACATTTTAAAAAAAAAAAGAATGATAAATGCCAAATCTTATTGGTAACCAGCAAAACCCAGAAAAAACAAAAAATAATATCCGGGGAGATCACCCTACCTGTTTGGAGAAGAGTGGAGGTGAAGTGACTCTCCAAACTTCAATCCACACCAGGTAAGGTCAATATTACCAGGAGTAGAAACTTTAACAAACCGGACACCAGGAACTAGTTTTGCCCCAGCCCGCCAGAGGGGGGGGGGTGCGCGCGCGCAACGTAACTCGCTAATGGTTCCTGGTTGCCCGAACAACCTTAACCCCACTTACACCTACTTTTCCCTCACACAAACAATGATAGATGTAGACATGAACATTTGCACAGAATAGTAGGTACAAACCGGATGAGGAGAAAGCAAGGACGAATGCTGACAAAAATGGTAACAGTCACCGGAGGGTAAAACATACGACCATTACTAGTTTGTTGTGGTAACTGGTAAGTGACAGTAACAGGGGAAGGAGGAGGTGGAAAAGAAGAGAAAATGGGGAGGAAAAAGAGAAGAATGAAAAAGAAGTGGAGGAAAAGGAGGAAGAGGAGGAGGAAGAGAAGAAAAACGGGTCAGGAGAAAGAGGATGATGAAGAGGAAGAGGTGAAGGAAGATGAGGAGGAGCAGAAGGAGGGGGAAGAGGAGCAGTAATAGTAGGAAGAAGAGGAGCGACAAGAGGGAGCGGGTCTTATCAGGCTTACACAGGCGCCAAGCAAGTCAACACACCGTCCTGACGGAAAGCCTCTTTTACATTCATCGCACATTACTTTTAATGAAACATAAAACTTACTTCGAGACAAATATCGTTTGGTATACTACCTCGCAGCCTGATTTTACGAGCCAGCGACGTCAGGCGCTCAATAAAGTGGCTCTCCTTCCTGGCGCAAGCAGAAGGAAAAATTGGAGGAAGAGGTTTTCCGTCCTCCTTCCTCTACACTCCCGCTACTCTGCCTCTACCCTCACTCTACACTCCTTTACCCTCTATACCCTCCCTCTACACTCCCCCTACCCTTCCTGTACCATCCCTCTACATCTAACATCTATCCACCCACTATCCTCCCTCCCTCCATCTACCTTTCTCCTCTATTGCTTGTTTTGTGCACGAAACATTTCGAGTGCAAAACTCTCGAAGCAATATTAACAGCTATGATCTAGTTTATGTCCTCTAATTACATTCATAAAAAGGAATTACACTGATAATGGAACACAGAAACCTAACAAAACTCTTGCCATCGTTAGTGTGCCATCTGTATTGAAATTAATTGAATAATTCAACCTTATCTAGAGAGCAATGTCAACAAGGTGACCTCATGTAACCAATAGTATAAGCAAACGGATATAATTTAGTTTACAAATGTTTCTGAAGTACAATGTGATTCAACTGCACATTGATATGAAACTCCATAGCAATATGTTTAATGCTAATAAGAACATAAGAAAGAAGGAACGCTGCAACAAGCCTACAGACCCATGCGGAGCAGGTCCATGTCCTCCCCCGGATAAGACCAATGACCCCCTCCCCACCGGATTAGCCCAATGACCCACCCAGTCTGGTCACCTAAACTCAAGGATGGAGCACTGCACCAGACCCAGCAGCACAAGCTAGTCGGGTCCAACTCACACTCACCCACACCCACTCATGTATTTATCTAACCTATTTTTAAAAATACACAACGTTTTAGCCTGAATAACTACTCGGGAGTTTGTTCCACTCATTCACAACTCTATTACCAAACCAGTGCTTTCCTATATTCTTCTTGAATCTGAATTTTTCCAACTTGAAACCATTGCTGCGAGTCCTGTCTTGGCTGGAAATTTTCAGCACGCTATTTACATCCCCTTTATTTATTCCTGTTTTCCATTTATACACCTCGATCGTATCCCCCCTAATTCTACGCCTCATTCGCCGCTTGACCTGAGCAGAGTGCGGACGTGTGACTACTGCCCTCTGCTGGCCATTGGAGGAGACTTATATTTTCACAACATGGCGCAGTCTGTGAGAAGGCGTTTGCAAACGGTGGGGCATTGAATTTATTGCGTGGTGCGAAACGCCTCAGCCTGCACAAGGGTTTTTTTTTAAATTTAACCGCAAATTTCCGGACACCAATGGTTTTGGGCGGATCAAAAACTGTATGGTGTGGCACTAAAGGGGTGCCAATCGTATTTTCGTAAAGCTCAGATCAGTGGATTTGTATGAAAGGCTGGTTGAAAAGTACCAGGAAAAGGAGCGGGACTTAAATTTCCGGGCGATTTTGTGTTCCCTAATCACGTACTAAGCATTACACAGGGTAAAAGCCGAAATGTGCCATTTGAGGGGGACAAAGCCCTGATCTGCGGTATGTATTTGAACAGAAATGGACCTGTACACCGGGTATGGCTGGTAAATGGACGGATGGGGCGAAAGCCGGCTTCCCGGGATGGTACTTCACGATCAAGATGGCTTTTGAGGCAGGGCCACCCGTCTTACGCATACTGGAAGAATTTAGGACACAGGAAAATGGTTCTACGCGGGCAGCAGAAGACGTGAAAGGGTTAGTGGGGGCAAAAAGACCATAGGCGGCCCCATTGGGGGAGTTTGGCAGGGGGAAAAAGGGGACCTAGGTAGTGAAAAAGGTGAAAAAAAGCCAAAAGCCAGAGGGGGTTTCATGCTGATGGGGTTCACCTTTTCCCATAAAGGCACTTCCTGGAGTGAGGAAGTGGAGCGTGAGCTGCCACGGGTTGGGTCCCCAAGCCCATCACTGTAAAAAAGTTAGGGGGGAAGTGAGGCATCTCCCCAAGGAGAACGGGAAACGTGCAAAATTGGTGACGTGCGGGTAGGGGAAAGGGCCCTACGGGTTTGAACGTAAAGGAAAAACCTTTGAAAAAGCAGGTTGCTGGGGAAAAACTTGAGTAGGGGTGGGGAGTACTGTTAAATTGAAATGGGGGCAACTTGGAAGATTGGCCGAACAGGGCAGATAAATCCCCAAAGGAGTGGTGGAAGTGATTGAGGTAAACGGGCTAATTTTCCACAGGGAGGCACCCCAAGTGATTGGAAATGGTTCAAAAGGGGTCAACCGTAAGAGGGGGCGACATTTTTCTGACTGATGATTTTTTTGACCCCGGCACAGAGCCCGGGGGAAAAACCCAGGGGTTTTGATGGGTTTCGGGGAGCACAAAAGGGTACCCCCGGGGTTCCGGTTTGGATCAGGGGAACCCCAGTGGGCAGTGGGGGAGAAAAGGGGGACGAAGCAGACACACTGAAAGCGTGCCCAGTGAAAGGAAAAAGGGGGCCAGAGGGTGAAATCACATAAGTGGGTTTCCCCCGGTGCATGCCCATGGAAAAATTAATGGATTGTGTGCGAGTGAAAGCGCTTTTGGGAAAAGGGATTTTTAAAAACGTTATGCTATAGACATTTTTTTTTGGGCGGGAACAAAAATTTAAAGCTGGGAAAGGAATTGGAGGGGGAAAGGGGTACAGAGGGGTTTGTGATGTTTTTCCCGGAGCGAATAAAGGGAGGGTGGGAACCCTGATCCAAGAACACCCCGGGTTTGTTGTTCTTAGGAGTAAAGGGGGGGGGGGGTTCCTGTTTTAAAAGAATAAGGGGTGGGGGAGAGGTGAGCGGATGGCAGTCTTTTTGTGGTATGTCCCGGGCTGAAATGATTTTAAGGGTAAAGAATAAATTTTGGGTGAATAACGAAAAAAAAAAATTGGGGGAAAATTTTTTTATTTGCGGTCATTACCGCCCAGTGACAATATTTGGTGGGGATGGAACTGTGGGGTGCGCAGGAAGGATGGGAACCAAAGGGGGGCAGGGCTTTTTTTGGCAGGTTTTGGGGGGTTTTTATTGAGAGGTGTGGGTTTTGGGGATATATTTTGATGGGGGGGTTTTGCGAGATAAGAAACCCCTTTTTCATAAAAAGGGGATATGCTGAAACGATTAGATAGGTTGTATGTGCCCAAGGGGGAGTGGGGGGTGACGGGGGGTGCAGAAAGGTGAATGTCGTTTATTTTAGATCATAGGGGCGGTTTAAAGCTGATTTAAATTGGGACGGTTTTCCCCAAAGAGATATTTGGGGTCTGGAAGCTGAATGGGACGACAAAATGGGGGAGGGGGTGGAGGGAGGGGATTTTTTTAAAGTTTTGGGGGAGGACTTTTTGGGTTGGGGGGAAGATTTCCAAAACGTTTTAAATTTTGGGGGGGGGGATGGGTTTTCAAAGACCCAGGTCAGGCAATACTATGTGCGAAAGGGGGGAAAAATGAGGGGATGGGTGAAAATTTGGGGTTCAAAAAAGTATTTTAGGGGCGGTTTTTTGGGTTTTTTTATCAGAGGGTGCTGTGACAGGTGTGTATCCCAATGGGGGGGAAATTGAAGCATTTAAAATGGCAATAAGGGATATGCACAATTTAGAGATTTGAGAGGGGGAGGGTGCAAGGTGGGTTTTAAAGGGGGCGAATTTTGGGGTTTACAGGGGCCCGGGCAGCCTGTGTGTTTACGGGGGTCCCCGGAGGGCGCAGGTTGGGGAATGGGAAAATTTATAAGCTTTGGGAGTACACGAGACTTAGGTGGTATACGAAGGGTCCCGGAGTTGAGAACTAACTTGGGGGATGGTGGGTTTTTTTGGGAATTTGGTTTTTGGGAAAAATTTGAGGAGTTAGGAGTGAACGGTGAGGGTTTAGAAGATTGGGAGAGAATGTATCTTGTGTGCTGAAAAGGGAAATGATCGTATGGCATTGGGTGGGGAAATTGAAGAGGGGGAGGTATGAAGCTTTGGAAATATGGCCCAAGGGAAAAACGCCAGGTAAAGAAAGGGTTACCCCTTTTGAATTCTATGTAAAAATTGGAGTGTGTTGAAGATTTTTTGTGAACCCGATGAATGGGGATTAAAAGGGGGGAGGATGGGCGAGTTGCAGCGTACTGCAGTAGTAGTATTGATTTCCCAAAAAGGGGGAAGGGCCCCACTACAGTGGGAGAACACAGGCTTGTCGTTGTTATGTGCTGATTAAAAGATATTCGCAAAAAACTTGGGAACAGGCTGAATGCGTGAAAAGATAGAGTTGTTGCGAGAGGGCAGTAAAGGGGTTTCCCCGGGGAAAGGGCATGTATGAGGGGGGAGGAATAATTTAAAAGATTTTTTTTGAAAGTATGGGGGGAGAAAAGAAAGGGGGGGGGGGGGGTGTCCCTTTGCATTGGGTTGGCGGGTGCGTATGATTTTCGTAGAACGAAAGGCACTGGGCATATCCTTTTTTGGGGCAGGGTTTTTGGGGGGGAAGGGTGGTACGTTGGATTGAGACTTTGTATAATAGGGTAATTTTACTGTGCAAAGGTTTTAAAGGGAAATTGGGGGAGTTTGGGGTTTTAATGGGTAGAGGCATAAGGCAGGGGTTTTCCTCTGTCTCAACTGTTTTTTGCTTGTATACGGAAACCCTTTTTTTTTTGGGGGAGTGGGGCGATATTTAGGGGGGGGACGGGTTGGAAATGGTGGGGGGGGGAATAATTTGGGTAGTGGATGATACAAAATTTTTAAGAAACAGGGAGGAAAATTTTTCATGAGGTTTGGGGGATGAATTGGTGGTTTTGAAGGGGTTACAGGTTTAAAAGTGAATGTGGGGAAAAACGGGAAATTATTGGCTTAGGGAATTGGGGAGGGAGGGCGCGATGGGAAACCCGCTTTTGGGGTTTTGGGGTGTGGTGGGTAAACCAAAGGGGTTTTGGGTAATTTAAAGGGGGAATTTCCGGGGGGGGCACGGAAAGCTTTTAAATTTTTGGGAGGGCAGTGGGTAGGTTTGGGGGGGTAGGTTTAAAAGGGTTTTAGACCCTTGCATTTGACGAACAACAAAGTGTAATATTTGGTTTAAGTGAAAGTTATATAGTATGGTCTGGGATGTGGCAGCGTATATCCGTTGGCAGGGCCGGACATAATAGAATGCAAAAAAAGGGTTTTTCGATATAAAATGGGGTTCTGGGTGTGTTTGGGTTTGGGGTAAAGTGTTGTTATGCTACCGGTCGAAAAAGGGTGGATTGGGTTTAATAGATATAAGATTAAGGGTTAAGTGTATATATTTGAAGAGGGGTTTTCCGAGGGGAAAGGCGTGTGGGGAAGGGTGTGCAAGCATTATATGAGGAGGCACGAAGGTGGGGGGTAGGATCAAGATGAGAGAGTGTGGGGGATGTGCTGCGAGCTTTATTGTATGTTAGAGATCCGTCTAGATACGGGTAGGTGTTCTGGAGCGTGCTGTGGGGGTGAGGGTGATTGCAAATGTTGAGGGCATAACCCAATGTATGCATGGGGAGACATTTGGGTAAGGTTGCGGTTGGTGCGCATCAGACCAAGAGTGAGAGAGGTAATGTTTCGTTTCCTTCATGGAATATTGCCGTCTGGTGTGGTGCTTCGGGAGAGAGGGTTGATGGTGGAGGCCCGTATGTAGGGTGTGTGGGGATATGGGAGACAGCTTTTCAGTAGTATATTTTTGTAAAAATTTGGAGTGTATACGGGAGTGGATGGGTGGGATTTTGGGAGGGGGGGTGGGGGAGGGATATCCTTTTTAAGGGCATTGAGTTTAGATGTGGGAGGTGTGGAAGAGTCTGTGCAGCCCTGCTTTGGTGTACATCATAACGATTTTTTTTTTCGTATCTGGGGCCCTGAGGGGTAATGGGGATTGGATGGTGCGAAAGAAGGTATTGGCTGCAACAATGTACAAACACTTAGTCGTAATAGGGGGATATATGGGAAATAGATGGGAAGGGTTTTTTCCTGAAGGATATCGAAGTATGAATTTTCAGAAATTTGTTGGCGGAGTAAGAAAAAAAAAAAAAAAAAAAAAAAAAAAAAAAAAAAGGGGGGGGGGGGATGTTTTGGATTTTCAGGGGTTGCATCGGGCTCGTCTCAGAAATTTGGGAAAGTATGAGGAGTTCCATGATATGGTGTAAAAGGCAGCGTAGTTGTGGAGTGGGTTTTTACGTAAGTTTGTGGTGGTTCGTAAGGGAAAAGTTGTTAAGATTTTTATGGACATGGAAATGAGCAATATTTGTGTGCATGTGAAAAGTATACTGTCATACTCACGATGGTATACTGATGTATGTTATGGATAAGTTAAATTTGGAATATGTTGTAATGTATTATCAGGATTGGTGGTTGTATTAAAGCAAAGGACATGCGGGCGTGATAAATATGTCTGTGTATCAACCGTACTGCTAA
Source organism: Cherax quadricarinatus (assembly GCF_026875155.1). Taxonomy (NCBI): domain Eukaryota; kingdom Metazoa; phylum Arthropoda; class Malacostraca; order Decapoda; family Parastacidae; genus Cherax; species Cherax quadricarinatus. Next base: position 44,098,685 of record NC_069432.1, read on the forward strand.
TAATGAGATAATGCAATGTGTGTGATTTTTATCATACATCAAGTGTATATAGCAGTATGTAAGAGAATTTCATGTACTCAGTATGGGTTGTATATTAGTATTCGGTGAAGTTCAATGAATATTATTGACGAGTGATGGTATATAAGGACGTGTTGATGTACAATGTGTTAAGTAGTGTTAGGATGGTGAGGCAAGAAATGCTGCGGTCTGTAGAATAAGAATAGTCTCGTTTAAGTTAATGTTTAATAGTAATGACTTGTATATTTCATTATATGGTAGAAGAAGTTTGTTACTCAAAACTGGAAATTATATTTGAAAAATATTACTAAATATACGTGATTGTGTAAGTTCGCTTTTGGGATGAATGTAGTGTATGGAAGTGAGGTGGGACGAATCATTTGTTATATTATACTGTGTTTAGTTTTTCTGTGGTGAGGTGTGGAGATTGTTATTTTCTAAACCTTTATTTGTTTGTAATTATTGAGGTGTTATGGATATGTATTTGATATGAAGTTTAATATACAACAATAATAAGTGTGTAAAGAATTTTTGAATAATTGAGAATGTCTTCGTACATACAGTTTTATGTAAAATGTCAATACCTGTGACATTCTTTGGGTTATATTGCATATTGTGTTTATGGCTGCAATTTTGATGTAATAAAAACCACCTGTATTGAAGCTGTGGGCTGTCTTTAGTTTAGTTCTTATGTATAAGTTTAGTGCTACGGTAGGGAATGTGAGTTTTCTTTTGTTTATATATAATGGATACGTTTCATTGCTTACATTGTCTACATGTATAACTATGTATTGCGTTTTTCAATAAAATATAAAAAAAAAAAAAAAAAAAAAAACCCACTTACCCTATTTTCCCTCAATTATTTTTAATATATTTATATTTATATTTAAAAATTTATAATAATATTTTAATTTAATATATTATATATATATTACCTGGAGACCGGGAGAGAGTTTGGGGGGTAAAACCCCCCCCCCCCCGGCCCGGTTTGCCCGGGCCTTTTTTTTTGAATTCTGCGGTGTTATATATATATATATTTAAATATATATATGTAATATTTATATATATATATATATTAATTATATATATATTAAAAATATATATATATATAATTTATTTTAAAATTATATTATATAAAATTTAATATTTATTATATATTTTTAAATATTATATATAAAAATTTATCCCTAAAAGGTTTGGGTTTCGTGGATGTTTATATACTTCATATGTTGCCCCGGGTAGTGAGTGTTATCTGACGTTATGTCATTGTTAAGTTTTTCGTAAAAATTTGGGTCAAGTTTACCTATTTTTTTTAAATGTTTTTTTTTTTTGAATATTGTATCGTATTTTAGGTGTTAATTTGTTGTTATTTATGAAAGTGTTAGGGTTTTGTTGGATAAAAACCCTTTTTTTTTTGTTTGTTATATTGTGGGTTTTCCTTCACGCATTTACCCTGATAAATGGGGGTTTTTTCTCTTTACTAAAAATGTGATCATCCCGTGGAAGCGCTGATTAATATTTATTAAGTATAAGAGGAGGGTTAAGATTTTCATTTTTTTTCAATGATTAAAGAGGGGGTTGTAGTGAGGGTATGTATGTTTTTAGGCAATTTTCTTTTATAGGTTTTAAGTTGTGGGAAAATATGTACTTTTTTTAATGAGATTAGATGTAGGTCATTTTTCTTTTTGACTAAAGTGAAGGTTTTGAACCTTTTTCACGTCCTTATGTTAACTATTAAACCCAAAGGTTTTAGTTTCAATTGTTTTTAATAATTTCTTTATATTTGGCCCCGTTCTGTGGGCCCGTTAGTTTGTTTTTTAAGGGTTTTAATGAGGTTAGGGGTGATCACCCTTTTTTCTTTTTTTCATTTGTTAATATTTTATATGGAAATATTTGTGAGTGTATATGGGTAATCTTTTGTGTCAGTTACAATGTGTTGTTATTTTTGCAGTGTATGTTGGTGGATTGAGGTCTCCTGTACTAATTTTATTCTTTTTATTTTTTGTTAAGCTGTAATTTTTTAAAAAAAAAAAAAATTTAAACCAATACTTTCCTACATCCTTTCTAAATCTGAACTTGGGCAATTTTAAGCCATTATTGCGGGTTCTCTCTTGGAGAGAGACCCCAAACCTTTTCTAAAATCCCCTTTATTAATCCCTCTTCCCCAGGAGTTTTTTTTTTTTCGCAGTTAATGGGACAGTGCATTCTGCAACCATGGGGTATGGAAGGGAAGTGTCCATGAAGGAATGCCGGAAGGTTCTTACACCACCTTAAAATGTCTTTTAACAAGGCCATAATACCATCCTAAGTAACGATGACCGTTGTAGAAACACAGGTTATGTGTACTATTCGGGACAGAGAAAAACATGTCGTCCTGGTGCAGCTCTTATGAGCACATGGCAGCCCAGTGTCCTAGGAGGCAGGCTCCTCGAATTCGGAAACGCCGATTGTGATTCAACAGTGTGTGATTTGGTGCCTGCTCTGTTGCCTCGGAGGCCGTTGAGGCTGATCTCTGGAGCAAGGAGGTCGACCGGAGGTGGCGGAGGAGGAGACGGTGTCACTATCCCCAGGGAGTCGGGGGAGTCGAAGGTGTTATCTGAGGAGTCCTTTAGTCCAGGAAGCTTCGACTCAGGAGTGTTTTTACCTGCAGATGTCTTCAAGGATTTTTTGGATGGTGATGAGCCCCGGTGTAGAAGGTGTCCTCGAGTTTATGTTAAGTTGGAGAGCTGGAGGGACAACAAATTGTGGAGAAAGACTTGAATAAGAAAAGGCTGAGTGTGTGGTGGCCGTGGAGGTACACCAGGAGGATTCGTCTGAGGGTGAGATGTGTGTAAGTGAAGTTCTAGAAAAAGACCTGCGGCATCAGAGATAGACGAGTTTACACCCCCGGGGCAGAGGCCGGGGAAGAAGTCATGGCAGCGGTTGTGGAGCCGATGCCAATAGTGCTAGAGGTGCGCCTAGTTGCACAGTGGAAGAGGAGGGGGGAGGTGACCTGCACAGGAAACTCGAGTGGTAAGGGAATCGTAATGTGAAAAGTGGCAGACGAGTAAATTCCCAGCGGCATAGGGGAAACCGCCACTTCTATAATTTTCAAAGTGTCACGCTTAATGTCAATGGACTTAAGACGAGGTTTAAGAAAGTTTGGTTGGAGTGTTTTTAACGGCGGTTTGATGTAGATATTTGCTTTTTGCAAGAGCATAATCATAGGGCTTGGCTGGTTGTGTGGTTGCGGTTAAAAGGATATCGGATGTATGTTACCAGTTGTTTGCAATTGAAAGGTGTGGGTAGCAGTGGCGATAAAGGAACCAGCCCCTTGCGTGTCATCGGCTGGGAAGAGGGGGGGGGGGTGGAGGGTCGTGAGTGGTGGATGGTGTCTGGGGTGAGAGTCGAAGCTAGTTTTGTAGGAGTTTACATGCCAGCAACTAGCAATACTAGACCAGGGTAAAATTAGATTTTGTCAGAGAGGTATTGCTTGTATCACTTGAGAGGTTTGCCTCATAGAACAGTAATGGTTGATTGCATGTGAGATTAAGGAGTGGTGATGTCGAACCGAGAGGGGCGGGTTGTGTGCTGAGTGTGCTGGAGGGATGTATGCGAAATTGGGGTTGTTTGATGAGGTGGGGAGGGGGGGATTACACTCGTGGAGCACTACGTTCGTCCGAGGGGATATGAAGCGGATGGACAGAATTTAATATAAACAGGGTATAGATGTTGTTAGGGTGCAAACCTTCGATGTGGGGTTTCGGTCACAGGGCGGTAATAGCAGATTTGGATGTGGGATGGAGTGGTGCGTAGTTATTCCTGGGTACTGGAAATTAAATGTAAGGCTTCTTAAGGAGGAGGAGGAGGGGCCTTTTTTCAGTGATTGGTGTTGCCTTTTTGGAGCTAGGGACAGGGAGATTAGATCTGTTAGATTGGTGGGAAATGCAGGCAAATCCGGGAATAGCGAATTTTTTAAGGCTAGGGGACAAGGAGGCGAGTGGCGTTTGGGTTGAAAAATTATCTGGAGGGACAGTTGAAAGGATTGTTATTTTTGGGGGAGGTGGTAGGAGGGGATGATGGACAGACTGCGGAGTGAATAGCGAATTACACAATGAAGGTTTGAGCAATTAGGGGTTAGGGCGGGGTTAGAGGATGTTTGTGGGTGATAAGCCGTCTGGGTATGTTTTACGTAAAAATTTTGGGACCCACAGAGTGTAACCACCATTCTACAATTTGGGGACAAGCCCTGGGTGGGGGGGTATCCAGTGGGTCGAGTCCTATCCAATACCGGGAAAATATGAGTCTCTATGCTGATAGTTGGTTTAGAGAGAAATGGAGTTGGAGGGGGGGGGGTTCCTGGGAGGGTATTTTTGAAGGGGGGTTCCATAGCGTTTTAATGAGCAGGATAGAGTGGGTTGGAGGTTGGTATAAGTGAGGTTGAGGTGGAAGAGGCAGTTTTCGGGATGAGTACCGGGAAAACACCAGGGATAGACGGTATACCAAATGATTTTTATAGAGCACATTTGGGTGTATTAGGCATGTTTTGTTAGGGTATTGGACCATATGTTAACTAGTGGGAAGTTGGCATATCGCAAGTACGGGTGTCATAGTTTTGGTGCCAAAAAGGAAGGGGGGGGTAGAGAGTTGAGTGCTTACCGTGCAATATCTTTGATGTGCGCTGATTACAAGGTTTTTGCGAAAATTTTGGGTAATAGACTGAAGAAGGTCATGGGGGCGGTGATACATGGGGGACAGTTTGGTATCCCGGAGGAGTATGCGGGTAGGGCATGGTCGTATTTGGGATTTCCTTGAGGGTAAGTATAAGGGAGGTATTCTAGGTCTGGATTGGAGAAAGCTTAGATTATGTGGATAGGGAATTTTTGTTTGAGAGTATGGTGAGAATGGGTTTTTGGGGGGAGGGTGGGTTGGGTGGTGAGGACTTTGTATGAGAATGCATCAAGAGAGTACAGGGAAATGGGAGTTGGGTATTTTTGTAAGCATGGGAAGGGGTTTAAGGGAGGGGTGCCACTCTCCCCCAAAAACTTTTTTGCA
>NC_069432.1:44104236-44119435 GCF_026875155.1 Cherax quadricarinatus
AACATCATTCTGGCTACTCCACTTCCTGACAACTCTATGACTTAAGGAATTTTCCTGACATCACTGTGTCTCGTCTGAGTCTTCAGCTTTCAATTGTGACCCCTTGCCTGTGTGTCCCATCTCTGGAACATCCTGTCTCTATCCACCTTATCTATTCCACGCAGTATTTTGCATGTCGTTATCACAACTCTCCTGACCCTCCTGTCCTCCAGTGCCATCAGCGCGGTTTCCCTCAACCTTTCTTCGTAGTATATACCCCTGAGCTCCGGAACTAACCTTGTTGCAAACCTTTGTACTTTCTCTCATTTCTTGTCGTGCTTGACCAGTTATGGGTTACAAACTGGTGCTGCTTACGCCAGGATGGGCCTGACGTGCACATTGTACAATGTCTTGAACGATTCCTTACTAATGTATCGGAATGTATGGGTGTGTGTCTGTGTATGAGTGTTTGTGCTTGTGTGTGTGTGTGTGTGTGTGTGTGTGTGTGTGTGTGTGTGTGTGCGCGCATGTACTCACCTATTTGTACTCACCTATTTGTGGTTGCAGGGTTCGAGTCACAGCTCCTGGCCCCGCCTCATCGCTGATTGCTACTAGGTCCTCTCTCTCCCTGCCCCATGACCTCTATCATACCTCGCCTTAAAACTATGTATGGTTCCTGCCTCCACTACGTCACTTTCTAGGCTATTCCATGGCCTGACTACTCTATGACTGAAGAAATACTTCCCTAACATCCCTTTGATTCATCTGAGTCTTCAACTTCCAATTGTGACCTCTTGTGTCTGTGTCCCTTCTCTGGAACATCCCGTCTTTGTCCACCTTGTCTATTCCACGCAGTATTTTATATGTCGTTATCATGTCTCCCCTGACCCTCCTGTCCTCCAGTGTCGTCAGGCCGATTTCCTCAATCTTTCTTCGTAGGACAATCCCCGTAGCTCTGGGACTAGTCTTGTTGCAAACCTTTGCACTTTCTCTAATTTCTTGACGTGCTTGGCTAGGTGTGGATTCCAAACTGGTGCTGCATACTCCAGTATGGGCCTGACGTAAATGGTATACAGAGTCTTAAACGAATCCTTACTGAGGTATCGGAACGCTCTCCGTAGGTTTGCCAGGCGCCCGTATGCTGCAGCAGTTATCTGATTGATGTGCACCTCAGGAGATATGCTCGGTGTTATACTCACCCCCAGAACTTTTTCCTTGAGTAAGGTTTGCAGTCTTTGGCCATCTAAACTATATTGTGTCTGCGGTCTTCTTTGCCCTTCCCCACTCTTCATGGCTTTGCATTTGGCAGGGTTAAATTCAAGGAGCCAGTTGCTGGACCAGGCTTGTAGCCTGTCCAGGTCTCTTTGTAGTCCTGCCTGATCCTCATCCGATTTGATTCTTCTCATTAACTTCGCATCATCTGCAAACAAGGACACTTCTGAGTCTATCCCTTCCGTTATGTCGTTCACATATACCAAGAACAGCACAGGTCCTAGGACAGACCCCTGTGGAACCCCGTTTGTCGCAGGCGCCCACTCTGACACCTCGTCGCATACCATGACTCGTTGTTGCGTCCCCGTCAGGTATTCTCTGATCCATTGCAGTGCCTTTCCTGTTATGTGTGCCTGATCCTCTAGTTTTTGCAGTAACCTCTTGTGAGGAACTGTGTCGAAGGCCTTCTTGCAGTCCAAAAATATGCAGTCGATCCACCGCTCTCTCTCTTGTCTTACTTCTGTCACCTTGTCATAAAACTCTAGTAGGTTTGTGACACAGGATTTTCCTTCCCTGAAACCGTGCTGGTTGTCAATTATACACTTGTTTCTTTCCAGGTGCTCCACCACTCTCCTCCTGATGATCTTCTCCATGACCTTGCATACTATACACGTTAGTGATACAGGTCTGTATTTTAGTGCCTCATGTCTGTCTCCCTTTTAAAAATTGGGACTACTTTTGCCATTTTCCATACTCAGGGAGTTGCCCAGTTTCAAATGATGTGTTGAAGATCTTTGTTAATGGCTCACACAATATCTCTGCTCCCTCTTTAAGGACCCATGGAGAGATGTTGTCTGGTCCCACCGCCTTTGAGGTGTCAAGTTCACATAGCAGCTTCTTCACCTCCTCCTTGGTTATATGTACCTCATCCAGCACTTGCTGGTGTGCCCCCCAGTTTTGATTTCCTGGAGTCCTACTGGTTTCCACTGTAAATACCTCTTTAAATCTTGTGTTGAGCTCCCGACATACCTCTCGGTCGTTTCTTATGAATTCCCCATCACCATTCCTCAGTCTGATTACCTGGTCCTTGACTGTTGTTTTCCTCCTGATGTGGCTGTACAACAGCTTCGGGTCAGTCTTTACTTTTGATGCTATGTCATTTTCATATTGTCTCTGAGCCTCCCTTCTTATCTGTGCATATTCGTTTCTGGCTCTTCGGCTAATCTCTTTATTTTCCTGAGTTCTCTGTCTTCTGTACCTTTTCCATTCTCTAGTACACCTAGTTTTTGCCTTCCTACACCTTTGGGTGAACCAAGGACTCGTTCTGTTCTTCCCATTATTTCTGTTTCCCTTGGGAACAAACCTCTCCTCTGCCTCCTTGCATTTTGTTGCCACATAGTCCATCATTTCTTTTACTGGTTTTCCTGTCAGTTCCCTCTCCCACTGAATGTCTTGAAATAAGTTACTCATGCCTGAGTAGTTCCCCCTTTTGTAGTTTGGTTTTTCCCAGCCTATTCCTGCTACTCTCTCAAATTGAAGCTCAAATATGTAGTCGAAGCACAGAACCATATGATCTCTAGCTCCCATGGGCCTTTCATATATGATACCCTCTATGTCCGAACCACTCAAGGTGAATACAAGGTCCAGTCTTGCTGTTTCATCCTCTCCTCTCTCTCTGGTAGTGTCTCTAACATGTTGATGCTTGAGGTTTTCCAGTACAACATCCATCATCTTGGCTCTCCATGTTTTGGGACCCCCATGGGGCTCCTGGTTTTCCCAGTCAATCTCCTTGTGATGAAAATCACCCATAACTAGTAACTTTGCTCCCCCCATGTGTGCTCTCCTGACCACCTCGGCTAGAGTCTATCATTGCTCTGTTGCTCTCATCTTATTCTTCTCTTGGCCTCCTGCAGTTCTATGGTGGGTTGTACATTACTGCAATTATCATCTTATGTCCCTCAGACTGGATTGTTCCTACTAAGTAGTCCCTTTCGCCCGTGCCATCCATTCCTTCCATTTTCTCAAAACCCCACTGGTTTTTAATGAGCAGTGCAACTCCTCCTCCCCCTCTCCTCCCTTTGTCTTTCCTGAGGATTTGATATCCGGATGGAAAGATTGAATCAGTTATTATTCTGGTGAGTTATGTTTCTGTGAGTGCTATTATGTCTGGGGATGTCTCCTTGATTCTTTCGTGCCACTCACACTTGTTTGTTATTCCATCTGCATTTGTATACCACACCTTCAACTTCTTTTCTAAGACTGTGGCCTGGGAGGTGTATTGGGGTTGGGGGAAGTGGGAGACCTGGTGAGGAACTATGGGTTGTTGCTGTGGGGGTGGAGTTTGTAATGTAGTGGGTGGGGGCATTGGATGTGGCATGGGTGTTTTGATTTAGAGTGTTTGGTTGTACTGGGGTTGACCTGGTTGGGAGGCTTCTATAGGAAGTTGTGAGGGAGGCTGTATTTGATCTTCTTCCTGGGTCTGGGATCTCCTGTCTGTCTTCTCCATCCCCTCTCTTTCCTCCTTTCGCCTTTGTACCATCTCTCTCAGTTTCTGCCTTTCTTCATGTGTTCTGTCGCGGTCGAGATACACCTTCCTGTATGCCGGCATGTCCTTTAATCGTGCTTTCTCCTGCAGGATCCTGTTCCGAGTCGCTTCTGTCTTGAAGGTCACTTTCACTGGCCGGTTTCTTTTTTTTTCAAACCCCCCTATTCTCCGAAAATTTTCCAGCTGGGTCATGTCGTCTTCTATTGCTTTCATGATGCCTTCAATTGCTTTTTATTCCCCTTGTTTTCTTGCTTCATATGTTTCCCCTTCAACTTCCTGGAGCTCATACACAAAGACTGACCTCACCCTTTCATTCTCCCACTGCATATCCTTGTGTATCCCCTCATTTAATTTGGTTTCCTCCACTGCAGCTTTCCTTTCTTCAGTTTCACTAGCTAATGTACTTGGGCTCAGTGGCCTGTCATTTTCCCTTCTCGGCTTTCCTTGGGCTCTGTTGTTGTCGTCTGTTAGGGCCTCCACATAAAGCTTAGCTCTTTCATTTACTACAGTCTCCACTGATAGAGCTTCTACATGCAGTTTTGCTCCTTTCCCTACAGTCCCCTTATTTGTGGCTGAGGTAGCAGTCTCTGTTGTCAATCCCAAAATGTTCTTTAGTTCTTTAGGCTGTTTCAGATTTTTCAGTTCCTCTTCTAAAATCTGTATCCTAGCCTCTGCTGCTTTGACATGCACCTCCCACTTCCTGCTTTCCATGTCTATCCTCTCTTCCATTCTCATGCTAAGTTCTTCTAGTTTCCTTTCCCATTCATGTTCCCTTTCATGAGCTCTGCTGCCCAATCGTCCTTTGCACTTCCTCCTCCTGTCCCTTGGTTTTTCTTGTTGCTCTCTGGCAGCCCATTTTTTTTATCCTGATTGCCTCAGATTGGGAAACCTATGTAGTTCTGTATGTTATGTTAGTAGTGTGTATGTTAGAGTGGGGGGGGGTGGGGTAGTGGAGGAACTGTGGCTATGTGGAAGGAGTGGGGAGGGGTTGGGAGGGGGAGGGTGAAACGAGTGTGTGTGTGTGTGTGTGTGTGTGTGTTGTTGTGTGTGTGTGTGGTGTGTGTGTGTGCCTGTGTGTGTCTGTAATTTTGTGTGAAATTATATGTGGGTTTATTATGTACTGAAAGGTAGGTGGCTTGTCCTTTTTCAATGTAGAGTCTCAGTGGCCCTTGGCTGCCCACAACTTCTTGTGACTGCCCCCCAACCTCCTGGGACTTGACCGGCACGTACTTACAGTGTGTGTGTGTGTGTGTGTGTGTGTATGTGTGTGTTGTGTATGTGTATGTAGGGGTGTGTGTGTGTATGTGTGTGTGTGTGTGTGTGTGTACTCACCTATTTGTGGTTGCAGGGGTCGGTCTTAGCTCCCGGCCCCGTGTGTGTGTGTGTGTGTTTGTTCTTTGTATGTGTGTGTGTGTGCATGTGTTGTGTGTATATGTGTGTGTATGTGTGTGTGTGCGTGTGTGTGTGTGTGTGTACTCACCTATTTGTACTCACCTATTTGGGGTTTTGCGGGGGTCGAGTCATAGCTCCTGGCCCCGCCTCTTCACTGATTGCTACTAGGTCCTCTCTCTCCCTGCTCCATGAGCTTTATCATACCTCGCCTTAAAACTATGTATGGTTCCCGCCTCCACTACTTCACTTTCTAGACTATTCCACGACTTGACTACTCTAAGACTGAAGAAATACTTCCTAACATCCCTTTGATTCATCTGAGTCTTCAACTTCCAATTGTGACCTCTTGTGTATGTGTCCCATCTCTGGAACATCCTGTCTTTGTCCACCGTGTCTATTCCGCGCAGTATTTTATATGTCGTTATCATGTCTCCCCTGACCCTCCTGGCCTCCAGTGTCGTCAGGCCGATTTCCCTCAACCTTTCTTCGTACGACAATCCCCGTAGCTCTGGGACTAGTCTTGTTGCAAACCTTTGCACTTTCTCTAATTTCTTGACGTGCTTGACTAGGTGTGGATTCCAAACTGGTGCTGCATACTCCAGTATGGGCCTGACGTAAATGGTTATACAGTGTCTTGAACGACTCCTTATTGAGGTATCGGAACGCTATCCGTAGGTTTGCCAGGCGCCCGTAATGCTGCAGCAGTTATCTGATTTATGTGCGCCTCAGGAGATATGCTCGGTGTTATACTCACCCCCAGATCTTTTCCTTGAGTGAGGTTTGCAGTCTTTGGCCATCTAAATTATATTGTGTCTGCGGTCTTCTTTGCCCTTCCCCAATCTTCATGACTTTGCATTTGGCAGGGTTAAACTCAAGAGGCCAGTTTCTGGACCAGCTTGTAGCCTGTCCAGGTCTCTTTGTAGTCCTGCCTGATCCTCATCCGATTTGATTCTTCTCATTAACTTCACATCATCTGCAAACAAGGACACTTCTGAGTCTATCCCTTCCGTTATGTCGTTCACATATACCAAGAACAGCACAGGTCCTAGGACTGACCCCTGTGGAACCCCGCTTGTCACAAGCGCCCACTCTGACACCTCGTCACGTACCACTGACTGTTTGTTGCCTCCCTGTTCAATGGTATTCTACAGATCCAACTGCAGTGCTTCCCTGTTATGTGTGCCTGATCTAGCTCCTTTTTCAGAACCTCTTGTCGTTTGCGAATGTGTCGAAGGCCTTTTTGCAGTCCCAAAAAAATGCAAGTCGTCCCATCCCTCTCTCTTTGTCTTACTTCTGTCACCTTGCTGTGTGTGTGTGGTGTGTGTGTGTGGTGTGTGTGTATTTCGCCTGTTAGTTACAATTTTGCTCCTAGAACAGGTGTGTGTGTGTATGTGTGATGAAGGGGGAGATACTGTTATATACATACTCAGTAATTCTATTGGAGTTGTCTGCCCTTGTGTGTGTGTGTGTGTGCATGTGTGTGGTGTGTGTGTGTGAGGGAGGGAAGGTCTAGGGGGGGTAGGTGGTTTGTGTGTGTGTGCAATTATGTGTTGATTTGAAATATGTGTGGGTATTATGTTGTCTGAAAAGTAGTGGCTTGTGCTTGGAGTGTATTGTGGATTCTCTCAGTGGCTTTGTATGTGTCCACCAACCTCTTGTGGACTGACTCCCACCCCTCCTGGATTGATGCTCACCTACTTCAATGTTGCCAATGCTTGACCTGGCACCTTGTTACAGTAAGTTAATCGCCTTGTTCAATGATTACAATTGCTATTCCTTTTGAATTTACTTGAGTGCCATATTCTTTATCCTGCGTTGAGGTTAGACTCATTCACAATCAGCCTTGGTGGTGTTTAATGGAACTGGAAACCCCCCAACACCAAACAACCATTCATATGCTATACAGTACTTGTAGTGCAGCTGCTACAGCCTGTAGATTGATCCAAGCTCTCGATGTGACGTCTTGGCGTAGATCACACCTCAATTTCTTCTCGTTAATAATGTACACTATTCATTGCCCTTTATTTCTCTCACTGGTCCAACGAATATTGCAATTTATTATCTTTCTTGGGTGACTCTTGACAATCGTCACGCCTTACCACCCACCTAAACCTGCCCACTCTGCGCCACAACGTTTGTTTTTTCTAGATACTTACAAAAATTTTTGGCCTCTCCCTCACTTATATCGATCAGGCAGATTAAAATCACCTTCTTGGGATTGTTCACTACCCTGTCACCGCTTAGCATCCCTTGCAGAACACTTGGGTAGCCCTCAAAAAAACTTATATTCTCGAGGTGATCGGAAGGTCCGGTGACTTGCGCGCTCGCTGTCCACCACTGCTGTGCATGTGTGTGTATGTGTGATGTGTGTGTGTGTTGTTGCATGTGTGTTGTGTGTGTTATGTACTCACTCATCTAGTGTGTGAGTGTGTGTTTGTGTGTACTTACCTAATTGTACCCACCTAATTGTGATTACAGGGGTCGAGACTCAACTCCTGGCCGCTCTTCATGACTGAATACTAGGTCCTCTCCTCTTGATTTCCTGAGCTTTGTACATACCTCTCTTAAGCTATGTAGAGGTTCCTGCCTCCACTACTTCACTTTGCTAGGCTATTTCACTTCCTGAACGACTCTCTATGACTGAAGAATATACTTCCTAAACATCCCTGATGAATCGTCTGAAGTCTTCAGCTTCCAATTGTGGCTCCTTGTTTTGTGTCACCTTCTGGAACATTCCTTTCTGTCCACCTTGTCATTCCCCCTCAGTATTTTGTTGTCGTTATCCTGTCTCCCCTGACCTTCTGTCCTTCCAGGTCGTGTTCCAGTCCGATATCCCTCAACTTTCATGTTCGACATTCCCTGAGCTCTGGAACTAGCCTTGTTGCATAACCTTTGTACTTTCTCTACACTTCTTGATGTGCTTGACCAGGTGGTGGTTTCCAGGATCTGGTGCTGCATACTCCAGTATGGGCCTCCTACATACACAGGTACGTGTCTTGAGTGATTCCTTTTATTAAGGTATCGGAACTTTTTTCTACAGGGTTTGCCAGGCCGCCACGTATTGCTGCAAGCAGTTATTTGGTTTGATTGTGTGCCTTCCTGGTGACCGTGATTCCGGGTTATGGTCACCCTAGATCTTTCTCCCTGGAGAGAGGTCTGTAGTCTATTGTCCACCTATAGGCCTATACCTCTGTCTGCGGTACTTCCTTTGCCCCTCCGAAATCTTTCATGACTTTGCTATTTGGCAGGGTTGAATTCGAGGGGAATCCAGTTTCTGGAGCACGTGTTGTCCAGCCTGTCCATGGTCAATTTGCAGTCCTGCCTATCCTTCATCCGATTTTAATTTTCTCATCAGCCTTCACATCATCTGCTAATAGGGACAACTTCAAAGTCTATTCATTCCATCATGTCGTTCGCATATATCAAAAATAGCACTGTCCTTGAAACTGACCCCTGTGGGACCCCCGCTCGTCACAGGCGCCCATTGTGATACCTCTTTCACGTACCATGACTCGTTGTTTGCCTCCCTGTAAGGTATTCCCTTATCCATTGCAGTGCATCCCTGTTTATATGTGCCTGATCCTCCCAGCTTCTGCACTAAATCGATTGTGCAGGAACTGTGCCAAAGGCCTCCTGCAGTCCAGGTAAATGATCAACACACCTCTCTCTCTCGTGTCCTTACTTCTGTTACTTGTCATAAAACTCCAGAAGGTTTGTAACATAGGATTTGCCATGCTAGTTTTCATTTATAATCTTGCTTCCGTTCCAGGTGTTTCCACAACTCTCCTCCTGATGATCTCCATGACTTTGCATACTATAATGTCAGAGACACAGGTCTGTTGGTATAGTGCCTCATTTCTGTTTCCTTTCTTAAATAGGGGACTAATTTGCTGTCTTCCATTTCCAGGTAGTTGCCAGTTACAAGGGATGTGTTGAAGATTGTTGTTATTGTCACACACAGCATTAGCTCCTTTCTTAAGGACCCACGGGGAGATGTTCCGGGTCCACTCGCCTTTGAGGTATCAAGTCACTTAGCAGCTTCTGCACTCATCTGGTTGTTTGCAGTATGTCATCCAACACTTGTTGGTTAATATTCCCTCTTCAGTTTCCCTTTTTGCTTCGTCTTCCCAGTGCCCTTTCTGTCTCTACTGTATAAAACTTCCTTAAATCTCCTGTTTAGCTCCTCACATACCTCCCTGATCATTTCTTGTGAGTTTCCCACCTTCTGTCTTCAGTCTGATCTCTGGTTTTGACTGTTGTCTTCCTAATTATGTGGCTATACACAATTTTTGTCAGTCTCGACTTTTCGATGCTATGTTATTTTCATACTGTCGCTGGGCCTCCCTCCTCCTACCTCTGCATTACTCGTTCCTGGGTCTGAGATTATCTCCTATTTTCATGTGGTTCTCTGCCTTCTGTACTTTTTCCATTTTCTATTGCACTTTGTTTTTGCCTCCTTACACCGTCCGGGTAAACCATGGGCTCCGCTTCTGGTATGCCATTGTTTCTGTTTCCTTGGGAAATAAACCTTTCCACTGCCTCCTTGCATTTTGTTGTTAACATATTACATCATTCATTTACTGGCTTCCCTGCCAGTTCTCTGTCCCATGGAACCTCCTGCAGGAAGTTCCTCAAACCTATGTAGGTCCACCTCTTTTTAGTCTAGCTTTTTCCATTTTAACTCTTTTACTCTCTCCACTTGCCAACTCGACTATGTATTCAAATGCACAGAACCACGATGCCTCACTAGCTCCTAGGGGCACTCTCGTATGGATGTCTCAGTGTCTGAACTGCCCAGGGTGAATACAAGGTCCAAGTTGCTGGTTCATCATCCCCTCTCTGGGTGTCCTTAACAAGTTGGTGCACGAGGTTTTCCAGCACCACATCCAACATCTTGGCATCTCCATGTTTCGGGACCCCAATGTGGCTCCAGGTTTTCCCAGTCAATCAACCCTTTGGTTGAAATCATACCTATTACCTGCTACTTTGCTCTGCTGAGTGAGCTCCTTCTTGCCAACCTCAGAAGTGTGTGGTGTGTGTGTGTTGTGTGTGTGCATGTGTGTACTCGCCTATTTGTGGTCTGCAGTGAGTGGTCGAGTCTTAGCTCCTGGCCTTGCCTCCTTAACAGTTGCTTCTGGGTCCCTCTCTCTCCCCTGCTCCATAGCTTTATCAAACCTCGTCTTAAAACTATGTATGGTGCCCTCCTCCACTACTCACTTTCTAGGCTATTCCACGGCCCTGACAAGCTTCCTACGATGAAGAAATACTTCCTAAACTCCCTTTGTCTCATATGATCTTCAACTTCCAATTGTGATCTCTTGTTTCTGTATCACCTCACTGGAACCATCTGGTTTTGTTCCACCTTGTCTATTCTGCGCAGTAGTATTTTATATGTCGTTATCAGTCTCCCTGACCCTCCTGTCCACCAGTGCCGTCAGGCTGATTTCCAATTAACCTTTCTTCATAGGACATTCTCTTAAGCTTTGAACTAACCTTGTCGCAAACCTGTGCACTTTCTCTATTATTTCTTGACCGTGCTTGGATCAAGTGCGAGTTCCAAAACAGGTGCTGCATATTCCTGTATAGGCTGACGTTACACAGTGTTCAGTGTCTTGAACGATTCCTTGCTAAGGTATCGGATCACGCTGTTCTCAGGTTTGCCAGGGGCTCCCATGTGACTGCAGCAGTTTATTATTGGTTGGTGTGTGCCTTCGGAGCATTGCTCGGTGTTATACTCTCCCATGATCTTTCTCCTTGAGCGAGGTTTGCAGTGCTTGGCCACTTGCCCTATACTCTGTCTGTGGTCTTCTGTGGCCTTCCCCTATCTTCATAAAAATCTTTGCATTTTGTGAGGGCTGTAAATTTCGAAGAAGAAGGAAACAGTTGCTGGACCAGGTGTCTCTTACAGTCTGTCCAGGTTCTTTGAGTCCTGGCCTGATCCTCATCTGATTTAATTTCTCCTCATTAAACTTCTCATCGCTGCGAACAGGGGACACTTCTGTGACTAACCCTTCCATCATGTCTTTAACTATACCAAAAAATAGACTGGTCCTAGGATGACCCCTTGTGGGCCCGCTACCCCCGCTCATCTAAGGTGCCCACTATGATACCTCTTTACGTACCACGGACGTCGTTGTTCCCTCCTTGTCATGTAGTCATCTGATCATTGCAGTGCCCTTCCTGTTATATGCGGCCCTGATCCTTTAGCGAGCACTAACTCTTGTGAGGAACTGTGTGCAAAGGCCTTCTTGCAGTCCAAGAAGATGCAATCAACCCACCACTCTCTTCATGTCTTATCTCTGTTACTTTATCATAAAACTCCAGAAGGTTTGTGACACAGGATTTGCTTCCTGAATCCGTTGATGTTGGCGTTCATAATCTGTTCCGTTCCAGGTGCTCCACCTCTCTCCTCCTGAATAATCTTCTCCATATACTTTGGCATACTATACCCACGTCAGTGACACAGGTCTATAGTTTAGTGCCTCTTTCTATGTTTCCTTTATTATAAAAATGGTACTTCATTTGCCGTCTTCTATACCTCAGGTATTTGCACAGTTGTGTGTGTGTACTCACCTATTTGTACTCACCTATTTGTGGTTGCAGGGGTCGTGTCTTAGCTCCTGACCCCGCCTCTTCACCGGTTGCTACTGTGTGTGTGTGTGTGTGTGTGTGTGTGTGTGTGTGTGTGACTTAATGATCGAAAAAATGCCCCCTGCGTTCTCAAACAAATTTTTAAATACATCTTCGGGTCGTTTTAAAAGCCCCGTGATCCCACTACCTGGACGCTTGTTCCCCACTCTTAAACAGCTGCGAGACACCTTCATTTTGCCTTCCCCCTTTACTTGATCTTTGTTTCCCTAAAAGCGCGTATCAATTCATTTCCCTTTTCTCCTTCCTTCTCACTTCACTTCCAGAATTCATGTCTTTCTATTTCTTCATGTAATAAATCTAAATAAATTTTTGCTTTAGTAAAGTTTTTTTTTTCCCAAACCCTTTAAAAGTTCAATGTAAGGAAGGATCTTCAACTGAGCCCAGGAAGGAAGGATCTTCTTGGTCCTGGTAAGAAGGTCTTAACCTGGTTCTGGCATGAAGTTTGAAAGCCCCTAGTGCAAAAATTTTCTAATTCTACTTAACGAACTTTATCCCCTTTTTATGACTGTAAGCCGAACAGCAACAGTGACCAAAATCAAAACAAGGAGTTAATATAACGACACTAAGTAGGGCCCCCTGTAGACCCTCCGCAATAGTCAAAAAACTCCCATAACTGAATCTAAGTTCAGCTTGAAAATTCCCCGACTGCGACAGTACGAGATCCAGTACAAATTGGGTTTTTAGAAGTACAGTAGGACCCTGGGTTCTTAGAGGTCTATGTGACACAACCTCATAAAAGTCGAAAATCAAAAGTCTAAAAGAAATGTTCTGCGAAACGGGTTTCCCACAAACCAACAAAAAAGGGAAAGCAACAGAGCGATCTTTCAAAAAGGGGGCCCATAGGTGAGTGAGGCTTTTTAGAAGCCCTTTCCACCGAAAGAAAGGAGCGCCCGATTAATACTCCGGCGGGTGTGACACCCCCCCAATAAATGATGCTCCATGCTGCTGTGCCCAGCAACCCCGAGAAAACGGCGGGAAGAAAAACGAGGAATTTTTTCAGTACTAGACAAAAAGGCTTGAACTATGAACACTAAAAGTTTATAAAAATTACATCCTATATAAATATGACTAAGTAAATAAAAATAAAAAAATATATTTATGATTTGCTATTTTTCGCAATTAAGAAAAATAAAATAGAAAAAAAGGTAATATAATTTTTTTTTAATTTGACCCATTCAGGGGGGGCGAATCGCAGGTCCTTAAACAAGACACACAAAAGTTTCCACCCGTACCGGGGATCGAACCAGGCCTCAGCGTGGGAGTGAAAAACTCTACCAACTGAGCTCTAGAAAAAGTTTAGGGAAAATACGTAAACACAGTATTTTTTAAGTTCTCGTTTAATTCCTTAGAAAAAAGTTAAAAACAATCCGAGTTGGTTATAGCAGTAATTGTGCACTTTAAATTAGGTTTTGCAGGAAATGAACCTTGAAATTGGTTTCAGCAAAAATTGAAACACTCGAAGTTAGGTTATTGCAGTGGCAAAATTGGTTGGTTTTTCAGCAATAATTGAACCTTGAAGTTAGGTTTAGCAGTGAGCAAAACTTGGTTTGGTTACGCAAATAATTGGCACTTGAGTTAGGTTTAGCAGTGAATGAACCATGAAGTTTTTTTGCAGCTTCGCATTGAAGTTGGTTTAACAGTAATTAACAAAAAGTTTGGTTTTTAGCAGTGAGCAAACACCCGAAGTTAGGTTTAGCAGTGAGCAAGACCCGAAGTTGGTTATGCAGTAATCGAACAAAAAGTTAGGGTTATGCAGTGAGCGGCACTTGAAATTAGGTTTAGCAGTGATCAAAAACTTGAAATTTTGGTTAAGCAGTGATTTGAACAAAAAGTTAGGTTTTTTCAGTGAGCGAGCACTTGAAGTTGGTTATAGCAGTGATCAAACACTGGAAATTAGGTTTTAGCAGTACCGAACAGTTGAAGTTAGGTTACGCATGAGGAACAAATTTAAATTAGGTTAAGCGTGAGCGAACATTGAAATTAGGCTATGGCGTGATCGCACTTGAATTAAGTTAACGTGAGCGAACACTTGAAGTTAGTTATGTAGTGATAGGCATTTAAGTTGGTTTTTAACAGAAATTGAACATTAAAGTTACGGCTGGTGTCTTAATGTCGGTAATTCCGAGGTGCCCTTGTGTAGGTAAGATATGCTGGTGCCTCAGGGGGTCGGGAAAAGCCCCCTCGTGTCTTAGTGTCAGGTAAGCCCAAACTTGTGCTTGTGTAAAAAGACCGCTGTTGTCTTGTTTTTAGGTCCCCAGGGGTTTGTCTTAGACTTTTTCCCTGGGGCCATGTTATGGGCTTTTTTTGGCCCCTTTCCGAACAAGACATCGAATCCAGTCTCGTCTATTTGCCCTTAATACTGTCAATTTAATTGGGGATTATCTTTTAGGAGACTGACCCGACTAAAAAAAATGTGATCTTTATTATAAAAATCCATATAAAACTTAGTATGTGATACAAAGTTTCTCTTCTTCTCTTCTCTCTCTCTCTCTCCTCCTCTCTCTCTCTCTTGTGTGTTATACAAAAAAGTACACTTGTCGGGGACTAAGTAATTTTCTAGAGCGGGGGAATTTTAAAGGCTGAGTCCGGAATGGCTCGAAGGCATGAAAAAACTGAGTGTGTGTGGAAACCTACTCAGAGCAGGGTTGAGCCCCCTACTCAGGCAAGGGTGGTGAACCTACTCTGAGCGGTGCTGTGAACCTACGGGCCCGGTACACTGAGTGGTAAGCCCAGTACGTTGGTCAAGTGATGAGGGAGACTTAAGTACCTGAAGTGCTAACGGCATTTCATGTGGTTTTCCCATACTGGACAATAAAAATTTCGCTGCCGGATGGGTAGGTGCGGCGTGTTTTGCACCCTCTCGTTTTCCCCGACGAGTTCAGTCAACGACAGGCGCCAGGTGTGCGCAGGAGACGAAATACTTTGGGGCTTGAATTATTAGTGGGGCTTTAACACCTACGTCAGTCGATGTGTTTTGCCCAAAATTTTACGAGAGATATGGGATCAGAGACGAGGATTTAATGGAGTGGCATGAACGGTTTTTATAGAAATTTTTGTGAAAGTGCTAACTGCTCAAGTTTTCGAGGCTTTTGGTTTTACGTACCAAAGTGTCAGATTAATGTAAAAACCGGCAGTGAGGGTCAAGTTGATTGATGTATCACGCTTATACGTGGGTTTTTGCTCCCCACGTGCCCTTTTTAGGTGATGAGGAGTATTCGAAAAATTTTTTCGAAAAGTTATGGAAGTACTCTGGCCTAACCTGGCAAAGGGTAAAAGGTTTTCTTACACAGGATTTCCTGAGATTTTTTAAATTTAAGATGAGCTTGGCTCCTATACCTCGTTTGTATATTCGAAGAGTTTAGAACCCGGTAATGGTAGCGTTTTGCAGGGGGAGAGATACGTGCCGACTGTGTGGCGAAT
>NC_069432.1:44119935-44180011 GCF_026875155.1 Cherax quadricarinatus
AGCAAGCAACATGCTACGCCAGCGAGCAGACGATGCACAGCGCCAGATGACAGTGCAGCAGCAGCAGCGCAGAGCTGTACCCCAAATAGTAGCGATACTTATCAATGTTTTTTTTCTTTTTCCTTTTTTAAATTTCTCCCTTTTGGGGGCCCATGGTCATTTTATTTTCCAGAAAAGCACCGAAAACACTGTAATAATACGAAATATTCCGATTGTATGCTTGGATGTTACCGCGGAGGCTGGCTGGTAAACAATGCCACCGGCGGAACATGTGAGCGTGGCTCAGGCCGCACATTGGACGCGTCTCGGAGGAAAATCGGTAAGCGGGTTTTTAAGCGGTATGTGAGGCAAAATTTTGCAATTAAAGTAAGCGGTATGCGAAATAATCGCTATGTGATGCCATCGTTATGCGGGGGTCCACTGTACATCCTGGCCAGTTCAGCCCCATGTACGCCACTTTCATATTGTTGAATAATGTTTTTCTTAAATTCAATTGTATTTCTCACCTTCTTTACCAAAGGCTTGGCACTAGAGCTTTCTCTGGAGCCATGGTGGTTTATTTAGTAGTTGCAAGCACTAAAATGAATGGAATATTATGAAATATTTCGTATGAGCAAGTGAGGGAACTGTCGCTCACTGGTAAACAATGGCACACTGGCTGGGAACAGCTCAGAGCCATGAGTACGCGTCCCAGATGAACGACTATTCGCGAGTCAAACTACGATTAGCGAGCCAATGTTTTGACGAAAATAACTTTATGATTTTTGAAAATTACGATTATCGAGGGACCTCTGTATTTGTCAATTTTTATTCCATGAGTGTATCATGTTTATATGCTATGTAACATGTTTCTTACATAATTTTGAGGAAAATATCATAGATGGATTAATGAAAATGCCTATATTAATGTAAAATAAGATGTTTAAATGTGCCCAAGAGTGATGATATTACGTACTATTGGCGTCATGAGTAGAGAGAGACTTAGCGATTTTAATGTGTACCTGCACACCAGCACAGTGTGTAGTATATTTAGGTACAGGTACACATCAGAGTACATGTACATATAAAATACGCAATAACTATAAAACACTTGAAATTCTGGAGTTTCCAGACATAATAGATGGGGTCACAGAGAATGTTAACAAATCATGTGGGACGCACCGTATTTGAAAGACCGCTTGCCATATAGCAAATTTTTGTCATAATTTGACATTGCTGTATTAACAAAACGCCGTAAAGTGGGACCCTACTGTATATATAAAAAAAATCATTATGAAATGATAAGTCTTTTGCCAAAGGTGATGAAACCAAAACACGAAATTTGATGAAAAACTTATGGAATTACGGTCTCAAGAATTTAGCGGTCTCAGCAATATTTATGCATCAGAGATTTCACCCACTTTGAGCCCTATTTTGGGCCAATTCCATTGTTCCAGTTGACCAAACTCATAGCTGTTTAGCTAGAACTTTTTTTATTCTATCGATTGAGTAGAGGAAACCACTCATTTACCTATTTCAACTACCCAATAAAGTGATCAGAAATTACTAATTTGGCTAATTTCACACAAAATTCAAGAAAAGCCAATTTCAAAATAGGGTCCAGAATAACATTTTCTTTGTTCATTAGTCATGTCTCCAGGCCTCTCTTACATTATGCTTGCTTTTTATTTTGAATTTTTATTCACAAAACAAATAGAAGATTTACTGTTATTCAGACTACTGCATAATGGTAATAATTGTATAAACAATGTCAGTGATTTGTGAGTGCATATCAACTGGCCAGTGACATGTATTGGTTGCATGACATGTTTTGAACATTGTTAAAATCAAACATTTCTGCTACTTTGATCAATTTCAAGTTACTTTTGTTTTGAAAAACCATTCAAAATATCTCTATTTTGGGAACAATCACCCATTCTATCAGATAGACAACCAAAAAAACCCGAGAAGCTACCAAAAAACCTGTAAAAATAACACCTTTTTACACCCAAAACAAGGCCATATTTTTCTTTTTATGCACTGCTTGCTGCTGGATTTTTTTAATACGACAAATGACCACACAAACCCAGCCCCTTCATAGTAGGCCTACCGGCTTTCCCCCCAAGTTGGAAGCCGCTAGAATTTTGGCGAGTAACGGGAGGGAAGCAGTAATATTACAAGCATATATTGCGAGACCGACCCTGGCGGGGTTAAATGTTTTTATATATATTTTGGTGCAATTTTTTATATGTTTTTTAGGGTACTAATCTTAGGATACTTTAAAAACTTGTTTAGGGTGTTCGCAAAACCCGGGACTCTCCTTTTTTTTACCTGTCATCCAGTTTTTTTTTTTTTTTTTTTTTAAGTCTGGCCATCTCCCCCCAAAGCAGAGTGTCTAGAGTGGAAACCCTCATTCTCCAACATTCACCGATTTTAGTTTTCATAAGTGTCCCAAACTGTACCAACATCACTTTGGGTTACACTTCATTGCAAAAACCCACTCCTTCTACCTCCGGACTGACCCAGTAACCATATTGTGAATCCTTTCACAAATACATTACTCGCTCACCCCCCAAACAGATATCCTTAAAAAACCACTTGCCTCCATGAACCCTAAGTGCTCACAAAAGCCACGGATGCTCAAGCCCCGTTACTCAAAGTCCTTAACTCCCCTCCCAAAAACCACTCCTGGAATGCACTTCCCCTCCTATTTTCCACCCCAGATTTAAAAACCTCAAAACTCTCTCCCTCTCCATGCCCAAACTACCTAAACACAACCCCCACAGCCCTCTGAATTTTTCCCCCACATCACTTTTTTAATTTCTACCCTGTTTTATCTGAATAAAATAAAAACACCACAATGTTTTCAAACATAAACCCTCTGTTCCCTTTCGCACCTTTTTCCACTACATACTAAAAACCCCATGTCCCCGACCATATAAGTGTTAGTCCTCTATCCCCGGGGTTCTTCCCCCCCTTTTTTTTTTTTTCTCCACAAGAAAACTCTTTCCACAGAACTTTAACACATCCCCCCCCTTCCCCCCCTCCCATCCTTCTGTGGTTTCACTACATTTTCACAGACTTATCTGTTGAACATTCACCCCCCAAACATGAAAACATCCACTTCTATGTTCCCTCTCCCCACTCTATAGCAATATAAGATCCCTAAAACTTTTTCCTCACCCTCACACCTGCTCATTTCTACTTTTCATTTTTAATTTTCCCTTTTTTCAATCACTCCCATATTCATCCACTAACCTTTGCAATTTGTTTTCAAATTGTTACGCCCCCTTTGTGGACCTTTCAATGAGTTTAGTAGCTTAACGGCTTTTTCATTTAAATTTTATATTATTTTAGCCTCATTATAGCTAAAATGAGGTAGAGTATTTTTTAAAATATATCGGGCCCTTTAATTTATTTAGTTATTTTATGAAGGATTTTTTTGGTTTTAAAAAACCGATCCCTCACTAAGGGTTTTTTTCGCGATCTTCTCCAGGGTCGCCTACTACCAGAGTTCCCCCCTTGTGATGGAATGGCTGTTTTAAAAAACGCTTATGAGGTCGCTCCCCTTTCAAAAACTTTCAAGGACTTAGTGTAAAGATTTTCAAGTTTTGCCTCACGCAGTCTTGCATCAGTAAACTCATTTAGCGGAGACTACTGTTGAGTAAAAACCCTTTGAGGGTCGACGGGCCCCCCTCCAAAAACTCGTTCTCCGGGTGGGCCCAAAATTTCAAAAAAAAAAAAAAAATTTTTTTTAAAGAAAAAATAGAGTTTTTTTTTCTAAACATTATAGGAAACAAAAAAATTTTACCATCAATACTTGGGGAATATGGATCAGAAGTTTGCAGAAAATGAGCCCTTTTGGCAACAGCGGCGACTGCCGCTCACCTGGTAAAACTTGATTTATTTGTATTGAAGGTTTGTTTTTTTTTTCACTATTTTTCTTTTCACGTAATTATGTGGCCTAGAGCCCAAAGAAAGGGTGAAATTTACATTATAACTGTTGTATACAACAAAATTTGCACACAAAAAAATTTTTTCAAATTTTGTTTACAAAACGGGGTTTACAAAAAAAAAACAATAAAAAACATTTTTTATTATTATTTTTCTATAATAATATACAATACAGTCATGAACATATTCCTATTTTTTTCTGCGTTTTGGGGAACTCTGAAAAGGTGTCATACCAAGGTGTTTTATTTTTCCCCCTCATTCTATTCTTTCAATCTGTCTCTCTCTTTCTATCTGTCTGTCATCCTGTCTCACGGGTACACAAAATACAAAAAAATACAAGAAAAATTTCCCTAGGAAAACCCCCAAAAATCCAGAAAAAGGCTATATCTGCTTGAAGATGTGAGAAAAATGATGACACGTTTGTGGCTCTCTGAGACAGAGAGCTAATGGGTAGACAATAGACGGGGACTTGACAGACAGACAAATAACAGACAGAAATGTTAGTGTCCAGCCCATGTACTAGGTTCCACCCCCTCCCCCCTCTTTTTCCCCTTTTCCCCTTTTCCCCCACTCCCCCTCATACTCTTCTCTTCCCCCTTTTCCTCTTCCTCCTACTCTTCCCTTCCTCCTCCCCTTTCTTCCTTTTCCCCCCCCTCCTCTTCTTCCTTTTTCCTCCTCTCTTCCTCCCCTTCTTCTTCTCTTCTTCCCCCCCTCTTCCTTCCCCTCCTCTTTTTTCCTCCTTCCCCTTTCTCTTCCTCCTCCCCCCTTTCTTCCTCTTCCTCCTCTTCCCCCTAATTTTCCTCCTACTTTTCCCTTCCCCCCCCTTTTCCCTCTTATTCCTCTTCCCCTCCTCCTTTTTTCCCTCCTTTCCTCTCCTCCTGCCAAGTGAAAATTTTACAAGGAGTCCGCCTGTCAAAGTGACTATTGGCTAATTACTTTTTTCCCCCTGGCCTGTCAAAACAATGGGGTCGAGCTGCTTCCCCCTCCCCATTCTACAAATTATTTTTCTCCCTCTTTCTATCTGTCGTCTATCTCTGTCTAAAGGTACACATAAATAAAAGTATAATAGTATAAATTCCCTAGGTCCCCAAAAAACCCAGACAAAGTGCTTTACTCGCTTGAAATGTGAGAAAAAAGTGTGACGCAGTCTTGTGGCTCTCTGAGCGAAGCTAGATGGATAACAGGAGCTTGCACGGGCAAATAACAGACAGAAATGTTAGTATACCAGCAAAAAAAAGGGGAGGGCGATGTTCTCTCATTTTGGCATCAGCTCTCCCCCTCTTTTACCCTCATCAAAGTCAGCACTTATCAGATGTTATCCCCCCTTTATTTTTTTACTGCTGGGTGAACTTTTTATTATTACTATTTTATTATTACCTATTATTTTATTTTTAATTTTTATTTTATATTATTATTATATGTATTTTTATTTTTATGTTTTATTATTATGTTTTTTGTTACATTACTATTCTTTCTTCTACCCCCCCTCTTCCCCTCCTCCTCCCCCTTTTTCCTCCTCCCCTTTTCTTTTTTCCTCTCCCCTCCCCCCCCCCCTCTGCCCCTCCTCCACTTGCCCCTCCTCCTTTTGCCTCCTCCTCCTCTGCCCCCTCCTCCTCTGCTCCCTCCTCCTCCTCCATTTTGGGAAAAAGTTTAAAGATTTTGTAGTTCAAAATCACTATCATTATCATCCCCAATGCCACATCTGAGTTGGGATTTGGAAAATGGAGTTTCCTCTTTGATTCTGGTACAAAAACGAGGCCCAGCACCAGAGGTGGGGGCTGTGGGTGTCGGGGTTTTTCCCTCACTATTCCAATTTTATGGTCATTAGTTTCGGTCAAAACCCACCAAACCTAAATCATTTCATGTCATTCCATCTGTTTTAGAACTGCCGGGAACAAAAGGGCCCAAAAATTCGCCGGGGGAGTGAGGAACTTCTTACCGGGGCATGGGGAAATTGGTAATTGATGGTTTCCCAAAAAGCACCACTGGGTCCCAGATTTTTTTCCACGGGCGCAACCCACCACACAAACCCTTCTCTCACTCTGGGCTTACAGCCTTTTCCTGCAGATTTGAGGCCGCTAGAATTTATGCGTACTAGTCTAAAAAAACCCCTACAAAAAGGTACTAGTACGACCAAAACCCTAAAAGGGGTTAAGGGAGGTGTCTTACTTATTATATAAGGGAAGTGGAGCTATCGATGTTATAAAGTGTTGTGGAGAGAACATTTGGAATTGTTAAGAATGTATTGTAAAAAAGGTTATGACTTCACTTTGGGGAGTGTACATAAAAAAAGATAATATCTCTGTGTAAATTTTATGCAAAGTTATATTTTTTGTATTACCTGTTAAAGAATTGGTTTTAAAACCTTTGGTGGTTTAAAAGGAAATTTTTAATAAATTAAAAAAAGAACGTGATATTATTACCGTTTGAACCTTTGAGTGAATTTTTGGAAAGCGGACAAGTTTTCCTATTCCTTTGTTGCTTGAAGGGTTTAAACCCTTTTATTGCCCTAAAAACAACAGAATCCCCTAAAAGAACTGTCAGTAACAACAGAAACGGGGATAACCCAATTTGATAATCCAAATTTTTTAAAATTTTCCCAAAATTTTTACAGCACCATAGCATTTTTTTATTTCACATCTATAAATATGTTAAACCTGTGGGCATTACGTCCCTGTAAGCCCTTTCTCCGGGGAAAATAGACCACCTTATCTGCATAAAAAAACCCTTTTAAACGCTTTTAGAACTTCCTCCTTTTCCATACATTTGCAACATCTCCACTGGCTTCCCTTTCCACCCCATCATATCCCTCTTTAAATCCTAAATGCACAAACAGTGTTTTACCCTTATCAAAGTACTGCTCATTTATATGTTTCAATGTTTACACAAATCTACACAACCCCTACCTTGCCTAAATCCCTCGCCCCTTGCAAACCTATTTTCTGCCTTACACCCCAACTTTTTTAAAAAAATTTCTACCATGAACTTTCCTCGTATGCCATAATTTTTCCCCCTTATAACTTTTATATTATCTCTTGCCCCTTTTTCCTTATTATGATCAAATACCGTAATGACTTAAAAAAGCTTTTTGAACAAAAATGGGTAAAATAAAGGCTTATCTGTTTTGTGTTTTTTTGACTACAATGTTAGTTTCCCCAATACGAGGGCCCCCATCCAAGGGGGATACGTTTCAAGGCCCCGCCGGATGTGTATAAAAGTAGTATAGGGCTTTTATGTGCCTTATAAAACCCATTACAAAGTTTAATTTTGAAAACCTATGCCAGTAATGGAATTATCACTTTTTCACTGATGGGAAGTACTTCACAGCTTCTCTTAGGCTTTGAAGAAAGCCAGCTTTTTACTTTTGTGCTTTGGGGCCATTATTATGAAAAATTAAGAGGTATTTTGGGCCGAGTAAACTGTGGATAACTGAAACTCAGATACCAAATCATGGACATGGGGGATCTACTGTATTGTAAATTCTCCAAACATCACACACTCCACCATCATAATCTTGCGGGGAAGTGCCCTTTGTACCTTGGCACAAGTAATTTGTTTCCCAAAATTTTGCAAACAATACATAAAAACGCAAGTCAGAAATTGCAATTTTGTGCCCCATACTGTATATCAAAATTAAAAACTTGTTGTGCCTCCTCTGAAGTAAAAAAAGAAATTTTAATTTAAACCCCTTTTTTGTTTTTTTTTTGGTTGTATAATACGTTTTAAACGAGCACCGTTTTTGAGTATATATACTATAAATTCTAGCGGCTTCAAATCAGCAGGAGAAAGCTGGTGGGCCCACATGTGAGAAATGGATCTCTGGTCAGGTCACCTTTTAAAAAAAAAAATCCCAGACGCATGCAGGGAAAAAAAAACTCCGAACTTTTTTTTTCAAATTTTAAAATGCTGATTTTGGGTCTATTTTTGTAAGTTTTTATGTTGATTCTCTTTTTTTGGTCCTTTGATGAATGGAAAACTTTATGAAAAGAGGGATTTTGATTTTTTTTAAAAACTATAAAAAAGAACCTTGAAATGGAGCTCAAAGGGGGGAAATTTTTTGAATTTTCCGATGTTGAAAAGAAACAAATATACTTTTTTCCAATAAAGTCCAAGTACCCAAATTCTAATATGCGTCATGAATGGGTTGACATTATTTATGAAATTATTAAAATTTTGCAGTGTCGCATAACAAAAAATCTTCTATTTTTGTTTGAAAAAAAATTCAAATAGAAACAAGAGAATTCAGGGGGGCCGGGGAGACTTCCCTGAAAACAAAAAAAAATGTTATTTTAGAGCCAGGAATGCCCATTGTCTTTGGACCCTATTATAAAAATTGTCTTTTTTTTTAATTTTTTCGGAAATTGGAAAATTTCAATTTCGACAACGTTATTAGGTAGTTGAAATGGTAAAGGGGATTTTCTTGTACCAATTGATAAAAAAAAATGGATTCAAAGAAACATTGTTTTTGGCAACGGGAAAACAAGGGAATTACCCGAAAATGGGGCTCAAAGGGGGAAAATCGCTGTTCATAAATTTTGCGAGGCCCTACTTCCAAGAGCAAATTCCGTCTTTTTTTCCATCAAATTTTTTTTTTTTTTGTGTATTACAATCGGGAAAAAAGATTCTCTTTTTAATTTCATAAAAAAAAACTTTTGGGGGGGGTTTTTGCTACACCTGGGACCCCTCAGGTTTTGGGGTTTGCGACAGCCAAGGGGTTAATTTTCCAAGTTTAAATAGAGATTTTAAAAAAGCAACTTTTTTTTTAAGTTAGGAGCTGTAAGTACAGATAATGTACAAGTAAGGGACTTTTCATGCGGCCCCTACCTCACATCCGGGTCTTGCTAAATCCCAAAATCTTGGCTGCAGGATTTCTCACCAATTTTTCTCAGGTTTGTTGCACCACATTGGTTACCTAAATTTGACCTGTTAAAGTATTTCATTTTGAATGTTGTATAAAATTTCAAAAAATAAATATTTGTTTTCCACTGATACAGTACACAGCTTTAAAAAAACTGGATGAAAATTCCCCAATGTATTTTGAAAGACTCCGGGTTTCTCTTTAAAGAGATTATTATTTACTTTTTTTTGTGTTGTTTTTTGGGTTCCTTTTGGAAAATTTTTAGAAACCCCCTAAAATTTTTAAGCAGTTTTTACACCCTAATCAGTGTGCGAGATTGTTCTCCCTAATTATATTAATCAGGGTGGTCTACTGCAAACGACTTTATTGTTATTAATTGCAAGAAAAACATCCAATAGAATGACAAATGTAAATCAGATGACTTATCTCAATTTCTACCCACATGTCCACTGTAGTTTCACCAAGAGAGACTTGGGGTGTTCACGAAGCCAGCAATTTTTTTGCTTTTTAAATGAAAAATTTAAACCAGTGGCAAAACGTGTGCCCGTGTTTCTGGACAGACAAAAAATAAATCTGGAGGAAAAACCGAAGCTTCACAGCACTGAATATAGAAAATGGGGAGGTTTAACAACAATGTCAAAATCTGGAAGCAAAGGTTTTAAAATGCATGGAAAATAGTG
Source organism: Cherax quadricarinatus (assembly GCF_026875155.1). Classification (NCBI taxonomy): domain Eukaryota; kingdom Metazoa; phylum Arthropoda; class Malacostraca; order Decapoda; family Parastacidae; genus Cherax; species Cherax quadricarinatus. The sequence goes on from NC_069432.1 coordinate 44,129,407, forward strand.
ACCAACACAATCCGCTCATGACAGGCTGATTTTCACCTAACCTCCTTGAAAATATGCAACATTTTTTTTTTTTATTTTTTTTTAACCATGGCCGTTTCCCCCACCAAGGCAGGGTGGCACAAAAAGAAAAACTTTTATCTCATTCACTTATCACTGTCTGCCAAAGGGGTGTGTTTTATGCAAAGATCAAAACTCAACATTAACCCCCCCCTCCTCCTTTGTGGGTATGGGTTGGTAACAGCAACCACCCGGGGAAAGTACTACCGCCTGCCGATGATTTGAAACAGAAATTTTTTAACTGTTTTACATGAGGTAGGATTGCTGGTGTCTTTTTCTGTCTCACAAACATGCGGGATAACAGGTATACTTGCTATTTCTACTTACACTTGGGCACACAACAAAACTGCACAACATGTAAAACACCCCTCTGTGTTTTTCTTCTTTTTTCTTTCTATTCCTTTTTTGTTTTTTTCCCCTCTTCTCTCCATGGGGAAGGGCGAACAGAATTTCCTCCGAAAACCCATGCTTTGTAAGGGGCGCTAAATCCCGGGGGAGAAAGGGCCCCTAGTAACCCCTTCCTGTTAAATTACAAATTTAAAAAGAGAAATTTTCATTTTTCTTTTGGACCACCCTGCCTTGGTGGGTTTGGGCCCGGGTTTGTTGAAAAAAAAAAAAAAAAAAATCTTGGGTTTTTTTTTTTTCCCTTAATAGCCTTGTTTCTTTTTTTTTCCCTCCCCTATTGCCCAGGGGAAGGGGGAAAAAAATTTTTCCCTCCGTGAGCCTGCTATCGTATGAGGCAAAAAATGCGGGGAAAGAATGGGCTAGAAAACCCTTCTCCTGTACAACTTACTAAAAAATAAGAAAAAAACTAAAAATACATGTGTTAGCAAAAACCCTTGGGAAAAAAAAACAAACAGATTGGGACATACCCTTCTAAATTTTTTTTACACAGAACCCCACAGACTCCCCCATCTCAATACATTGACTAAAAAATTATTAACTGGGGCAATAGTACTTTCCCAAAAATTCTGTTCACTTTTCCCTCAAAAAACAGAGTAGACTTAATTTTTTTTTTTTTAACAATCACCATTCCCCTGAGGCGGGTGTTTAAATATATGCTAAAATTTTATCTACCAAGTCTTTGGTACACATTACACTAATGCACTCGATTTTTAAACTCCGGGGTAAACTCCGGGAATATCAGTAATGCACACAATCTTATTTGCCTTAAAAGGTATTGTCAATGAACTGTTTTTCCATTTTTAACAAAGAAATTTCCAATTTCATTACATAGTTTTGTATAAATTTTTTTTGTCTATAAATTTTGTTAAAAGATGAATGGCTTGAATTTCAAGGCTTTTTACTCCTTTTAAATTTAATACAAATTCACCACGAACGTGCGTGTCCCCAAGTGTACCAAAAATACAGCCTTCCTCATTTTAGCACATACGTACCGTTTATGTGATTGGACTTACGGCGGGCTCTCGACATATGCATACCTAAATACATAATGTATTTAAGCAAATTTCCCTATTTTTTTATTACATATATATTTTTATTAGCGGACTTGAGCCGGGAAATGGGAAATAAAATCCCTGCACTTTAAAGGGGGGGTTTGGGGATATCAGTGTTTAAAGGGATATGCGTGTATCTTTTACGTTTTGTTCAAACTTTGTATTTGAGCGCCTCTAAAAAAACAGTGTTATGTGTGAGTGGGTAAAAGGTTGAATGAGGGATTTTCTTTTTTTTTTGGGGTCACCCTCCCTCATGGGAGATGGCCGACTTGTTGAAAAAAAAAAAAAAGTACATACGCTAAACATTTAAAAGTATACCAAAATTTTAAAAAAGGGTGCAAAAGTGACATAAAACAATATCAAAGGGTTGACAAAAACCCCTACCTTATAATATGCTCCTCACTTAGAACGAATTCTTCAGTGGCGTGGTCAAGGAAGGGAACTCCGTTGTTAAGTGAGGAGGGCGTACTATGTGTTTTTCATACCTTCGTTTCTTCCCTTTGCAACAAGAATTTTTCCTTCCCTGGCCAAGAGTTGAACAATAAATCCCCAACAGCAATAGCACCAAATGAACGGGGAAAGGGGAGCGTTTTGACCGCTTTTCCTCGCCTCTGCCGCAAAATCTGCACGGGTTTAAAGTGATAAAGCCGGAAAGAATAAAATTGGTTAGCGCATTTTGGATTTTAATGTATGTCATATAAACCAACACAAATTTTCTTTAGGTCCCATAAAGGTATACGTGCTTTAAAATGTTTTGAATATGTCTTGTCTGAGATCATAGTGTTATGATAATTTTAAGATATGTGGGAAAAAATGTCAAATTAAAAGAGGGGAAAATGGAGTTAAGTGCTTTAGCCATGTAGACAAATGGAGGCTGATTTTTGGGGTTTTAGTAGGGCTGAAACCCTTTAAAATTGCAAAACAAAAAAAAAAAAAATTTTTATTGAAAATTTTTATATTTAAAATTTAACAAGGCCGTTCCCAAAGGATCCCAAAAAAAAACTTTCCCCCAAACCTTTACACTTCGGGAAAAGGGGCTTTCAACCCTTTAAAATGCACATTAAAACCCCCCCCCTTTTAGAAAGCGGCACGGTTTCCCATCCAATAATGGTCCTTTCCCGTCCCCATAAAAATTTTTTTAAAAAAACCCCCCATCAATATTAAAAACCCCTTTTTCTCTTATCCTACCACGCCACCACCTCCCAAGCCAACCCCCCCACCAAAAAACCACTTTTCCCCCCCCTCCCCCTCCAGGCGACCCCTACCCCCCCTTCCTTTTCCCTACAATTCACCCAATTTTCTTTTCCCCCACTCTTACATTGAACCCCCTCCAATTCCACCCCTTTAAAATTTTTAACCCCCCCTCCAACTTCCAACTCAATCTCGCTTTTTCCCCCCACTTCCCCCAAAGCTCCCCTTAGCCTTTTCCCCCCCAAATTCATCACCCCCTTTTCCCCCAAAAAGTCTTGGGAAAAAAATCTCTCAACAATTCCCCTTTTCCCCCAAACAAATTCTTTTTCCCCAGCTCCCTAGGCCCCCCCCACCTTTTTTTTTCCCCAAAATTCTAATTTTCACCCCCTTTCAACCCAATCCGTCCTCCATCCCCAAAAAAATTTTATTTACCCCCCCCATCTTTCCCCCTTTTAATTTTTTCTTTCACCCTTAAAATCATCCTCTCCTTCCTTTCCGATTCCCAAAATTTTTTCTTTTTTTAAAACCCTAAAAAACCACCCTTTGACTTCTTTCAAATCCCCAAAACTGTTCTTTTCCCAAAACCTTAAATACTTTTTGGGGATTTTTATTTTTCTAGGGCCCCTTCCCAAATCCTTTCTTCTCTTCAACCCCCTCTAAAATTATTTTAAAAACCAGGGACATCCACATTTTTGTCAAGCTTTTTCTAAAAATTTTTCCTTTTCCAAAATTCTTCTCTGCCTACAAATACTTTTCCTACACTTTAAAAAATTTTTCCCCTAAATTTTTCCCCCCTTTTTACCCTTTGCCCTTTTTCAAAAATTGCTGCCTTTTCCCTCATTAAACCTTTCCCTCTTCCCCAATTTTTTAAAAATTTTCCCCCTTTCCAAAAATTCCCCCCCTGTTTTAAAATTTTTTCTTTTCCCATAACCCCCGTTTCCCCCCCTTTTATTTTTCCCTTTTCCCCAAAAATTTCCCCCACCTCCAATCTCTTCCCCCTCCAAAATTTTTTTTCCTTCCCCTTTAAAGAAATCCATTCCCCACTTTCTAAAATTTAAAAATTCCCCAAAAAATTTTTTTATTTCCCAATTTTTCCCCCTTTAAAACTCTCCTTCCCTTTTTTTAATGCAAATCCTTTTTCTCTGGTTTTTCTTTTAACCCCCTCCCTTTTTTTTTATTTTAAAAAATTTGTTGTAACTTCCCCAATCTCTCATTTGCTTTTCCACTTCTTTCCCCCCCTTAAACCCTTTCCTTTTTTTAAACTTTCCCCCCGCACACTTTACTTTTAAAAAATCCATATTACTTTTTTTTTTCCCCATACCTCTTTCATCCTTTTAAAATTTTTCCCCCACCCAGAACCCAAATTTCCTTAAAACAACACTAATTTTTCCCCCCCAATTTCCCCCTTCCCATGCCCATTAGCCCATTTTCCCCAAAACGAAAAATGTATAATTAATTAAAAGCCCGGGGGGGGTTAAAAAGGTGGGTTTTAAAACCCCTTAAAATTTTTGGGGTTTTTTTTATTTTTTTTTGACAAAATTTTCACAAGGGGGCAAGAATATTGGTTTTCGGAGCAAAAATCGTGTAAACCCCTTTTTGGAAATAGTTACGTAAAAACCCGGTAACTGCAAGATTTTTTTCATGGAAACAAAAACCCGGGAAAAAAAATTTCAGGGGGGGTTAAACCGTTGAGAATTTTCTTTTTCAAAAAGGTTAAAAAAGAGCCAAGCTTAGGTGCTAGAATGCCGTAAAGGACACTAATTAAAAAAAATTTTAAAAAAAAAATTTTGGTAAAGGGAAATTTAAAAAAACAAAAAAAAAAAAAATCTCCAAAAAGGGGGTTGGGGGAATGGTTGGGTAAATTTTGAAAAGAAATGCATTCTCAGGGCCCATTTTGGTTCTTGACCCAAAGGGACTATGAAAAAACATTAAAAAATGATTAATAACAAAATTTTACAAAAAAAAAATTTTTTATTTTAAAAACGGGGATTTAAAAAAAGGGGGGGGGAAAAAAAAAAACTTTCACCCATTTACTCCCTTTTCTTGCCAAAAGGGGTTTACCTAATTTTAAAGCAAATTTAAAACCTTTAAGGGGTTATTATTATTTTTAGGGAAAACCCGCCGGTTTTTCCCAACCCCCCAAAAAAACTTTCCCATCCAAAGCACTCCCGTTTAAAAGGGCCCTTCACCCTTAAAACGCCAAACACCTCTTTAAGTCAAACCCCCCGACCAAAACCCCCTTTTCCCCCTTCCCAACCCTTCCTAGGGCCCCTCCCCCCCCCACTCAGATAAAAACCTTTTTTCATTCTTTTCCCCTTTCCCCCTCTAAGTCCAACCCCCAACAACCCCCCTACCCCCCCAACTTTTTAACCCCCCACCCCCCTTCCCAAACTAAGAAATTTTTGTTTATTCCCCCCATTCCTCAAATGCACCACTCCCCACCTTTTTCCCCTGAAAAATTTTTAACCCCCCAACCCTTAACGTTTAAAAAAAAACTCTCATAATTCCCCCTTTTCCCGGCAAAACGTTTACTCCCTCCCCCCCTTTAAAAAGCCCCCATTTTTTCCCCCCTCAAACTAGTTCCCAATTTTCTGACCATGTTAACGCCCCCCTCCCCAAAACAAAAGCCCTTTAACTTCCCCCCCAAACATTTTTTCTTTCCACAAATTTTTTTTTTTTCCCAAACCTTATCCCGATTCCCCTTTTTTTTCTTCTTTTCACCCCTCCCAAACACCATCCTAACTTTTTCCCCGAAAAAAACAATGGAAAGGCACTTCAACTCCCCTTTTTTGATTTTTTTTTTTAAATACCCCCTTTTAAACCCCCCATTTTTTTCTCTTCCCCCACTTTAAATTTTCCCCCACTTTCATCCACACCCTTTTTTTAACTCTTTTAAAATAAAAAAATTCCCCCCCCAAACTTAAAGACCCCCCTTTGTAAAACTTTCTCTTTTAGTTTCCACCCCCATTTTCCTTCACATCTAAATTCCCCCCACCACCCTGCATAAAACCCCTTTTTAAACCCTAAAAGAAAAAATTTTCCTTTCTAAATACTTTACTTATTTTACTGTAAAAACCCTTCCACCACCCCCCCCTTTTCCCAAACCTCCTTTTTTTTCCCCTTTCCATTTTCCCCCTTTTTACCTTAACTTTCCCAATTTTAATTACCAACCTTTACCTAACCCAAACTTTCCCCTATATTTTTCCCTTTTTACCCCTTTTCCAAAAAAAAATTTCAGCTCCTTTTTCCCTGGTACCTTCCCCTTCCAACTTTATTAAAAAATTACCAACCTCCAAAAAAAATCCCCCCCTTTTAAATTTTTTTACCTTTATCCCTTCCCAAAACCCGGCTGCCAACCCCCTTTTTTTTCCATCCTGAACTTCCCCCACATAAATTGGGCCCCCACTCCAAAAAATTTTTCCCCTTGCCCTTTTCAAAAAATCCCCCCTTCCCCTTCTCCCTTTCTTTTAAAATACCCCACTTCCCCCAAAAAACCCCTTCCCCCTCCATTTTAATCTCCTTCCCCATTTTTAAAACAAATCAGTTCCTACTTTTTTAACTTTTAAAAATTCCTCCCAAAATTTTTTTTTTCAAAAAATTTTTTAAAACTCCCCTCCTTATTTTTTTCTCTTTTTTCATTTTCACCACTCCAACTTTTCTTTTTTCCAAAATTTTTTCACCTTTCACTTTTAAAAACTTTAAATGCTACTTTTTTCTTAAATCTCCTTTCTCATCTTTCCCCCTGCTCCTCCCTTGAACTTTTTAACACCTTCTCTAAAAACTCTAACCATAAATTTTTAAACCTCCCCTTCCTCTTTTTCCCCCTTCCCCCCTCTCATTACCCCTTTTTAAACTTTTATACTTACCCCAATGCCTTCCCCTTTTTTGTTTTAAAACCCCATCTTCTTCCCTAGCTTTTATTTTTTTTACCCTTTTACCTTTCTCCAGTGTTTCTTTAAAAAAAAATACTATTACTCCCCCCAAAAAAACTGTAATCTGGCCCTCCAAAACATTTTTTCTCCTAAACCAACAAAACTTATTTCCCCTATCATATCAAAAAAATTTTTTTTCCTCTTTTTCTTAAAATATGTATTTTCCCTTTTTTTTTAAAAATTTCTTACAAAGTTTTAAACAAAGGGTCCCATTTCATTTCACCGGCCCCCAAACTTACCTACCAAAACCCCCTAAAAGTTTTTCCTACTTTAGCATTAAACCCCCCCCCCAATTACCTTCTCACTTGGGTTTAAAGGCTCCTAACATTCCTTAACTCTCCCAAAATCCTTTTCCTCTGCATTCCTTCCTCTTTTCCCGGGGCACACCCATTAGACCCACTTTCCCCTCCAACCTTTTTTTAACCACATATTTTTGAATTTACACATTTTATTCCTTTTTTCCTTTCCTAACTGATATTTAAAACATTTCTGCTACCTTCCTTTTCTCTAAAACTCTTCAGATATCCAGTTTTCCCATTTTTTCCCCCCACGTTTTTCCCACCCCCCCACTTTTTTCTTAAGGGCATCCAAATTTTTTTCTTTCACGCAACTTTTTTTTTCCCGCATTAAATTTTAAAAAAAATTTATGGGAAAAGGTGGATTTGGTTGGCAATGGGGCAGATACAGGTGTGCAGATATGGGTGTGGCAGATTGGGGGGGCGATTGGGTGTTGGCAGATAGGGTGGGGGAGATATGGGTTTTTGGCAGATTGGGTGTGGCAGTTGGGGGGAGAAGGGGTGGGAAGGTTGGCAGGTTTTGGGGGGAGGAAACCAGGGGGGGGGAAAAGGTTGCCAGTTGGGGAAAAGGAGCCAAAAAGGGGGGGGGGGTTGCCAAGTGTTAGGAGGGAAAAAGAAAAAATAAATATTCAAGTTTTAAATTGGGGAAAATTTTAAAACAAAAAATTTTTTTTTAAAAAATTTTAAAAAAAAAATGAAAAAAAAGTCCATCAAAAATAAAACAATAAGGGTTTCTTAAAGTTGGAAGAACAATGCAAAAAAATTTTTAAAAATAGTTTTTTTTTAAAACTCTGGGGCCCAAAAAAACTGAATTTAAAAATTTAATTATCCCCTTAGAGAAATTGGTTTTATACAAGAATCAGTTAAAATTTCATTTATAAGCCAGGAAAATTTTTTATTATACAAATGAAAAATTTCCAAAATTTTTTTTGAAGGGGGTGGGAAATCTTCCCTGTTTAAAAAAAGTAAAAGGGAAATTTCTTTTTCCGGGGAAACCCCCCCCGGTGGGATCTCCTGTTAAAGAATTAAAAAAATTTTAAATTTTCAATAAACCCCCAAAAAAAGTAAGGAGGGAAAAATACTTTCCCGGGCTTTTAATTTCAAATTTTTTTCGAGAATTTTCTCCCTTTTCAAAAAAACTTTTATTAGAAAAATACGGAAGAGACAAAATAAAGGGATAAAACATTTATAAAAAATAAGGCCGAAAGACCAAAGAATTTGAAAAAGAATTAAGGGGGTAGTTTGGAAAACAGAAAAGAATAAAGGGGTATTCAGGAGAAAATTTTGACAAATGCGCAAAAGTTTTAAAAAAAAAAAAAAAATCGTTTATAAAGCAGGGTATGGGAATAACAGGTATTGAAAGAAAATTTTGGGGGGGACCCAAAAAAATGGGGCCCTGGCCACCTTCCATTTTTTACTCCTTTTAAAATTTGGCATTATTAATAACGGATGGGGGTTTAAAAGGGGGGGGATGTGACCACCAAAAAAACTGAGAGCCACCCTTCTTCTCTAAATAACCCAAATTTTCCCATTTAATCCCCAATTAAACCAAATTAAAATAAAAAAAAGTAAGGGGAATTTTTTATGGAAATCCTTTGGGGAGTTAATAATTAGGAGAAAATTTTTTCTCTTTTGAATTTTAAATAAAGTAAAATTTCTCACTTTCAAATTTCAAAAACAAAAAAAAGGGAATATTTATTTTTTTTAAAAACCGTATTACCTTATTTTTTTTATAAAGGTAGGGGGTAAAAAGGAAAAAACAGTGGAAAGTTTTAATTTTATTTTTAAAGGTTTTACTTCCTTACCTTAAACAAAACTTGTTAATTTTTTTTATTTTAAAAATTTTTACAAATCCTTTTATTATCCCGCATTTTTAATAATATTTTAGCTCAACCAAAGAAATTTTATTTAACCCTAAAAAAGAATAAAAATTCATTTTTAAAAAAGTAGTTAAAAATTTTAATTATTTCAACACTAAAATCCTTTAAGTCACCAGAATTTTTTAAAAACAAATTTTCCTCCCCCAAACCAAAAAGAAAACCCTACTAAAAAACCCTTTTAAAAAACAAAATTAAAACTTGAATTTTTTTCAAAAAAGAATATTTACCTTTATTTAACATTTTCAAACCATTGATCCCCATAAAAACCAAATAAATCCTCCCAAACAAAGGGGGGGCCAACTGAAAGAATTAAAAACCAATTTCTAACTTAATCCCCTAAAAAATTTAAAAAATTTAACATAAGGAACCAAATCCTTACTAAAATCAAACCCCCTTAGGGACAAAAAATAAAGACAAATGTCCAAATTTTTCCCCAAAAAAATTAATGTCCAAAAGAAGTCTTGGGGAAATTTTTTTTTTCAAAAGCTTTTTATAAGTACTAACCTTAAAAATTAAAAATACATTTTTAAACCACCCCCAACTAAAAAAAAGTCATCCAAACAAAAAAGCCTTTTGACAAAATTCAAATCCCCCACCCAACCCTCACAGTGGACCCCCAGGGAGGGGTCCTTACATTTCCCCCTTTTTTTCCTCAAACCACAATCCAAGACCAAAACCCTTAAAATTTCCCAAAATTTAAATTTCCCCACCCCAAACAGGGTTTTTGATAAGGCCCCCCCCCCCCCCCCCCCCCTCCAGGGGTTACTCTGGGTTTCAATTCAAAAAAAAAAAAAAAAACTTTAAAAACAAAACCAGTTTCCCCCAAAATTAAAAAATCCCCCCCACGTTTTAACGGGGAATTTTTAAGTATACGTTAAAATTAAAATTTTCCCCAAAAGGCCTTTTAATAAAAGGGGGCCCAAAAAAACCCCCGATTTTTATTTTGTTTAAAAGGGGGAAAATTTTTGGGGGGAAAACCCAAAATTTTAAAACCAGTAATAAAAGGGGGAAAAAAATAGATTTAAAAATTATCCCCCCGGTTAAAATTTTTAATTTTAAAATTCCATAAATAAAACCAAACATATTATTACAAACAAAAAAATACCCAAAAAATAAAATAACTTTCTCAATTTAAAAAGGGGGAAATTAAAAACGGAAAAGAAAATTTTTTGTTTTGGGGCAATTTTTAAAAATTAGAAAAAAGGGAATGGGAAAAGGGTTTTAAAAATTTTTTTTTAAATTTTGCCCGAAAAAAAATATAAGCAAATCAAACTCTTAAAACCCAAAAAAAAACTTTCTTTTTTTAAGGACAAAAAGTATTTTAAAAGGTTTTTTTTAATTATGGGTTGTTTTGTATGTAAAAAAAAATTTGTGTAAAAAATTTTTGGGGAATTGGGTTTAAAATTTCCCCCATCCCGACAGCTCCCACCAGTATTCAAGTCAAAACGCTCACCATAAACATCCATATTTATTATGTGCCTACTACAAACATAGAACAATACAGGGCAACATAAACCCTCCACTCAAACTTTTCCTCACCAACTTTAACAGGACACATGACCAAACACAGGACCACAACACAGGACACAGATCTCTTTCTGAGTACCCCGTGTCCAAAATCACGCTGTTAAAAATTTTTATGGACACAAAGGGCCCCAAAATTTTGGAATGCATTACCAGAAAATACCAAAGTAATCCGGTCTGAAATCAATTTAAGACTCTTCTCAAAAGCCACTTAATCACCCTAGACTAATACACAATACTCAATATTTAACTTTACCAATAAATCTACCAATTACCTAAATCTTAAAACTTCATAACCAGACAACCAAGCTCATATATTGACAAATTACCACACAGAAGTATACATACCTACCAAAACCAGTATTGACCTTCACCGATCTGTATCATTCTCATACTGTAAACTACTCCTGAATCATGTTTCATAAAAAAAATCATTTTTGAATACATGAATATATCCCTTGGTTTGTATAAATTAGATTCACTGAAATGAATTTGAATTTGAATAATGCTTTAGCGACCAACATATTATGAAGTGGTTGAGTTGGGGTAATGAAATATAATTTTTTTTTTTGGGTGATGTTTTTGACAACCATGAAAGAACAGGAAAGTATAGGAGTAGCGACCGTACCGAAAACTAGCAATCTCAAAAACCCCACTGGAAATAAGTCACTTTGTCTGACTTTTTTTGGGTTATCATAGGTTCTCTACACACATGCTGCTATGTATGATCATCTATATAACTATATTTGTGTATACCTGAATAAATTACTTACTTACGTAACAAAAAAGGCACAATTCCGTGACTTTGTAAATGGTCCAAGTCGAACTGAAACGTCGTCGTCAGCTTCTCTCTTCTACTAAAATAGGGAAGTTGGGCTCGATACTACGTAAGCTGTCAGTGGCCCTGATAAACCCAACAAACATTGAGGAAAGTGTAAGTTTATAGGTACAGTTACACGGAAGTATAATTTCACATGTTTTAGGTTATTACAATTAATATACATATAGTAACGTGTAAATTACCAAGCATAACCCCAAAGAAGTCAGTGACTTATTTCCATTGGGTCGTCGTCTTAACATATATAGAACAAAAACATCGTGTATTGTGTGTGTGACAATTCATGTCTACAAAAATAACTCTACGATTGTAAACCAGAAATAAGCATGTAAATACTTCATTATCACAAACTTGTCAGCTATCAAAATTTGACGCTATTCCCTGGACCCATTATGTGCCTCTATAATCTTTTGTGAGCTGTATAGCCCTTGTGGCTTAGCGCTTCTTTTTGATTATAATAATAATAATCTAAAGATAAGAGTATTATTGATGTTAGCTTTACCAAAAAATCACCCAATTACTTAAATCCTAAAACTTCAAAACAAGATGCCCGAAGTTCTTACATTGATTAATATACTACATTGTAGTATAAAAATACTATCCAAAACAATACTGCCTTACACCCAGTTGTAGCATTCTCAAACTACTTTCAACAACTCACAATGTTATATTCCCATAATATAATATCAATATTTATTATTGAAACTATTGTAATTTGAGTACAATTAACGTCTATTATAAATAAAAACAGATGTGCAAGTTAAACAAACTATGATAAATTTATTTAGTACTTTGTAGTCTGTAAACCATTAAATTAAGTCTGCCCATAATGCCTAGGCATGATAGTGGCTCTTTGCACTCCAACTCATTATTGTAATTTCATAAACTCAATGTAATCTTGCAAAGAAATTATTTTTTTATTTTTTTTTATTTTTAATAAGCATTGTGCTGGACCCTGATGAAATTGTCACTTTGTTTCACCTGGGTTACTTTAGGTTAAATTCTACATAATAATATAATAATAATAATAATCTTTATTTAGTACAAGTACATGTACAAGGTATACAAGCCTAGCTGACATCAATGACATGCTATAAAGAAAGCCCCTTGTTGTGCAGAGCATTTCAAGCAAATTAGGTCCTTGTCCAGGATGCCACCCACACCATCGACTAACACCCAGGTACCCATTTTACTGACAGGTGAACATAGACAACTGATGTAAAGAAACACGCCCAATGTTTCTACCCTCGCTGGGAATCGAACGCAGACCCTCGCCGTGTGAAGCAAGAACTTTAGTGACCAGGCCACGGGGCACTGTAGTGCCCAGTAGTTGCAAGTGATGCGTGAAACTTATATATAAACTTGTGTCCTCACATCCAATAAATAACCATGCAACCAATCGTCTGTAGACGATGAAGAAATAAGAGTATAATGTTTTACTAAATAAATCCCAAATAACTTAAGGTCATTAAATCAGTTTAAAGTATTAATACACACTCAAAATTGTACTATTGTACAGTTGTAATTTGTACTACTTGTAATATTTTGCTACCCCTCTATTTTTAAATTATACTAATTATAATATTTTGCTACCTCTCTTTTTATAATAATACATACTTAATTAAAATTTTACCACTCAGTAACCTGTGTCTAATCATAAGTAGTCTGTAAGCATTAGGATTAGTCTACCAGAAATGCACATGCATGCTAGTGGCTTACCTTGTGCTTAACAATATTTGGCTACATGTAAACTACACTTTGTTTACTACACAAAGAAATAAAGTTGTTTATGTATTGTTTATTTATTTTATTGTTAACTATACAATGCTATGCATCGTATGAGCCTTCAGAGGTTCCTTAATACTGGCTTAAGGAATTTAATATACTCTTCCCTTCCTTGGATCAAAATTGAAGGTCTTTTATTGCCCATCCCCCACCAGGGCACTCTGCGACCTCATAAATGTAATAATAGTTTTTGATCCAAGAAACTGCACTTGTCCTCCCCTTCCTTGTATTGAACCTGATTGTCTCCTATTCCTCAGGCATAGTATAACCCCCATACAGGTTTAGCTCTTGCCTTAAATATAATAATTCATAGGTTTATGTTGCCAAATGTAACTGAACCTAGCCTGATCTACTCTATAAACTGGTCACTGCCCAAATTACCTTTTAAGTAACCTTTGACAAAATGTTTATTAAAAATATATATTAAAAGATTTTTTTTTTTTTTCAACAAGTAGGGTGTCTCCACCGAGGCAGGTGACCCAAAGAGAAAGAAAATTCCCAAAAGAAAATACTTTCATCATCATTCAACACTTTCACTTCACTCACACATAATCACTGTTTTTGCAGAGGTGCCTAGAATACAGCAGCTTAGAAGCATATACATATAAAAATACACAATATATGCCTCCAAACTGCCAATATCCCAAACCCCTCCTTTAGAGTGCAGGCATTGTACTTCCCATTTCCAGGACTCAAGTCCGGTTATATAAAATAACCGGTTTCCCTGAATCCCTTTACTAAATATTACCCTGCTCACACTCCAACAGATCGTCAGGTCCCAAATACCATTTGTCTCCATTCACTCCTATCTAACACGCTCATGCACGCTTGCTGGAAGTCCAAACCCCTCGCCCACAACACCTCCTTTACCCCCTCCCTCCAACCTTTTCGAGGACGACCTGTACCCCGCCTTCCTTTCCCTACAGATTTATACGCTCTCCATGTCATTCTTCTTTGATCCATTCTCTCTAAATGACCAAACCACCTCAACAAACCCTCTTCAGCCCTCTTCCTAATACTTTTATTAACTCCACACCTCCTAATTTCCACACTCTGAATTTTCTGCATAATATTTACACCACACATTGCCCTTAGGACATCTCCACTGCCTCCAACCGCCTCCTTGTTGCAGCATTTACAACCCAAGCTTCACACCCATATAAGAGTGTTGGTACTACTATACTTTCATACATTCCCTTCTTTGCCTCCATAGATAATATTTTTTGCCTCCACATATGCAGTGCACCACTCACCTTTTTTCCTTCATCAATTCTATGATTAACCTTACCCTTCATAAATCCATCCGCTGACATGTCAACTCCCAAATATCTGAAAACATTCACTTCTTCCATACTCCTCCTCCCCAATTTGATATCCATTTTTTCTTTAAATCATTTGATACTCTCATCACCTTACTCTTTTCTATGTTCACTTTCAACTTTCTACCTTTACACACACTCCCAAATTTGTCCACTAACCTTTGTAATTTTTCTTTAGAATCTCCCAAAAGCACAGTATCATCAGCAAAAAGTAACTGTGTCACTTCCCAATTTTGTATTTAATTCCCCATAATTTAATCCCACCCCTCTCCTGAACACCCTAGCATTTACTTTTTTACAACCCCATCTATAAATATATTAACCATGGTGACATTACACACCCCTGCTTAAGACCTATTTTTACCGGGAAGTAGTCTCCCTCTCTTCTAACACACCCTAACCTGAGCCTCACTATCCTCATAAAAACTCTTTACAGCATTTAGTAACTTACCACCTATTCCATATACTTGCAACATCTGCCACATTGCTTCCCTATCCACTCTATCATATGCCTTTTCTAATCCATAATGCAATAAAAACTTCCCTACCTTTATCCAAATACTGCTCACATATATGCTTCAATGTAATCACTTGATCTATACATCCCCTACCCACTCTAAAACCTCCTTGCTCATCTGCAATTTTTACATTCTGTCTTACCTCTAATTCTTTCAATAATAACCCTACCGTACACTTCTCCTGGAATACTCAGTTAAACTTATTCCTCTATAATTTTTACAATCTCTTTTGTCCCCCTTCCATTTATATAAAGGGACTATACATGTTTCTCTGCCAATCCCTAGGTACCTTCCCCTCTTTCATACATTTATTAAACAAAAATCCCAAACCCACTCCAACACTATGTCCCCCCCTGCTTTTAACATTTCTGTCATGATCCTGTCAGTTCCAGCTGCTTTACCCCCTTTCATTCTACGTAATGCCTCACGCACCTCCCCCACACTCACATCCTGCTCTTCTTCACTCCTAAAAGATGGTATACCTCCCTGGCCAGTGCATGAAATTACCGCCTCCCTTTCTTCGTCGACATTTAAAAGTTCCTCAAACTATTCTCGCCATCTACCCAAAACCTCCATCTCCCCATCTACTAACTCCCCTACTCTGTTTTTAACTGACAAATCCACTTGTTCCCTAGGCTTTCTTAACTTGTTTAACTTGCCCCAAAATTTTTTCTTATTTTCATTAAAATTTCTTGACAGAAACCTCTCCCACTCTATCATCTGCTCTCCTTTTGCACTCTCTCACCACTCTCTTCACCTTTCTTTTACTCTCCATATACTCTACTCTTCTTATAACACTTCTGCTTTGTAAATACCTCTCATAAGCTACCTTTTTCTCTTTTATCACACCCTTTACTTCATCATTCCACCAATCACTCCTCTTTCCTCCTGCACCCACCCTCCTATAACCACAAACTTCTGCCCCACATTCTAATACAGTGGACCCCCGGTTAACGATTTTAATCCGTGCAAGAGGGCTCATCGTTATGCGAAATAATCGTTATGCGAATGAATTTTCCCCATAAGAAATAATGGAAATAAAATTTAATCCGTGCAAGACGCCCAAAAGTATGAAAAAAATTTTTTTTTACCACATGAAATGTTAATTTTAATACACACAAACTGAAAAAGGCATGCACAACTAAATGACACTTACTTTTATTGAAGATCTGGTGATGATTGATGGGATGGGAGGAGGGAGAGCTTATCTTCTTACTGTTTAGAAGGGGAATCCCCTTCCATTAGGACTTGAGGTAGCAAGTCCTTTTCCGGGGTTACTTCCCTTCTTCTTTTAATGCCACTAGGACCAGCTTGAGAGTCACTGGACCTCTGTCGCACAACAAATCTGTCCATAGAGCTCTGTACCTCCCGTTCCTTTACGATTGTCTAAAATGGGCCACAACATTGTCATTGAAATAGTCACCAGCACGGCTTGCAACAGCTGTGTCAGGGTGATTTTCATCCATAAAGGGTTTGCAGTTCAACCCACTGTGCACACATTTCCTTAATTTTTGAAGTAGGCACAATGGTTTTCCACAACTGGCATAGGCTTCTCAGGGTTAGCCCCAAACCTTCAAAATCTTTTTTAAATTTCCATACTAATTCTCACCCTTTTTACCACAGGGTTGACACTAGAAGCTTTCTTGGGGCCCATGGTCACTTATTTTCCAGAAACAGCACCGAAAACACTGTAATAATACGAAATATTCCGATTGTATGCTTGGATGTTACCGCGGAGGCTGGCTGGTAAACAATGCCACCGGGGAAACATGTGAGCGCGTCTCGGAAGAAAATCGGTAAGCGGTTTTTAAGCGGTATGTGAGGCAAAATTTTTGCAATTAAAGTAAGCGGTATGCGAAATAATCGCTATGTGATGCCATCGTTATGCGGGGGTCCACTGTACTGCATTTTTAAAGCTATTCAACCCTCTTCAACCTCCCCCCCGTATACTTATACCTGCACCAGCCCACCTTTCTGTCGATAGTTGCTTATACAGTGGACCCCCGGTTCACGTTATTAATCTGTTCCTGAGAGCTCATCGTAAAGCAAAATTATCGGAAAGCGAATCATTTTCCCCTAAGAAATAATGGAAATCAAATTAATCCGTACAAGACACCCAAAAGTATGAAAAAAAAAAAGTTTACCACATGAAATATTAGGTTTAATGCAAAAGAAATAATTACAAGAACAATAATAACATAGAATAATCACAATAGAATAATTGTGACACTTACCTTTAATGAAGATCTGGTGATGATTGATGGATGGGAGGAGGGAGAGTGTTGAATTTTTTAATGTTTAGAAGGGGAATCCCCCTCCATTAGGACTTGAGGTAGCAAGTCCTTTTCCGGGGTTACTTCCCTTCATCTTTTAACCCTTTGACTGTCGCAACCCCCAATCCTGAGGTGTCTCCTGGTGTCGCAAAATTTAAAAAAAAAAAAAATAATTTTTTCTTATGAAATGATAGAGAATCTTTTCCCGATTGTAATGACACCAAAAAAAAAAAAGAAATTTGATGGAAAACTGACAGAATTATGCTCTCGCGAAGTTAGTGACCTCGGCTCTGTTTACAAATCGGCGATTTTGCCCACTTTGAGCCCTATTTTCGGCTAATTCCATTGTTCCAGTCGCCCAAACTCATAGCTATTTCTTTAGAACTCCATTTTTGCTATTGAAATTTAGTACAAGAAACTGCCCATTTACCGATTTCAACTACCTAATAATGTGGTCAGAAATTTGCAATTTGGCCAATTTCACGAAAACTAAAAAATATGACATTTTCAAAATAAGGTTTTAGAATGAACAATGCAGACATTCCTGGCTCTAAAATAACATTTTCTTTGCTCATCAGTCATGTCTCCAGGCCCCTCTGATATTACTCTTGCTTTCTATTTTGAATTTTTATTCAAACAAAAAATAGAAGACTTACTATTATGCAGACTACTGCAATACTGTAATAATTGTATAAATAACATCAACCCATTCATGACTGCATATTAGAATGGCTAGTTGGACATTTATTGGACAATGGCATCATTTGTTTACTTTTGAACATTGGCAAAAATCAAACATTTCCCCTACTTTGAGCTCCATTACTAGGTTCTTTTTATAGTAAAATCAATCGCAATCACCTCTATTTCTATAATATGTTTTCCATTCTATCAAATGAGACCACGAAAACGAGAATACAACCATAAATACTATACGAAAATAGACCACAAAGTCGGCATTTTAATTAAAAAAATCGGTCGGAGTTTTTTTTTTCTCATTATGCACTGCGTGCTCCAGGATTTTTTTTATATGGTGCACACTGATCACACAGACCCATTCTCTCACATGTGGGCCTACCAGCTTTCTCCTGCTTGATTTGAAGCCGCTAGAATTTATGAGTATATATACGTCAAACACGGTACCTCGTAAGACGTATATATACGGCCGCGACAGTCAAAGGGTTAATGCCACTAGGGCCAACTTGAGAGTCACTGGACTTCTGTCGCACAACATACTATCTGTCCATAGAGGCCTGTACCTCTCGTTCCTTTATGACTTTCTTAAAGTGGTTCACAACATTGTCAGTGTACAGGTTGCCAACACAGCTTGCAGTAGCTGTGTCGAGGTGATTTTCATCAAAAAAGGTTTGCACTTCAAGCCACTTTGCACACATTTCCTTAATCTTTCAAGTAGGCAACTTCGTCAATTTCTCTGTCCCCTCCTCCGAAGCAGTTTCCTCAGGTCTGGCCTCTTGCTGTTGAAGATGATCTAGCAGCTCATCAGTGGTTAGTTCATCGTTGTCCTCCTCCACCAACTCTTCCACATCCTCCCCACTAACCTCCAGCCCCAAGGACTTTCCCAATGCCACAATGGATTCCTCAACTGGCATAGGATTCCCAGGGTTTAGCCTCAAACCCTTCAAAATCCCTTTTGTCTACACATTCTGGCCACAGTTTCTTCCAAGCAGAGTTCAAGGTCCTCTTAGTCAGTCCCTCCAAGCCTTACCTATAAGGTTTACACAATTGAGGATATTAAAGTGATCCATCCAAAACTCCTTTAGGGTCAATAGAGTATCTGTGGTCACTTCAAAGCACCCTTTCAAACATAGCTTTGTGTACAGTTTCTTGAAGTGGAAATGACCTGCTGGTCCATGGGCTGCAGGAGAGGAGTGGTATTAGGAGGCAAAAACTTCATCTTAATGAAGCTCATGTCCCCACAAAGTCACTCTGCCAAGTCTGTAGGATGACCAGGGGCACTGTCTAACACCAGGAGGCACTTAAGGTCTAATTTCTTTTTAATTAGGTAATTTTACACAGTGGGGGCAAATGCATGGTGTAACCAGTCATAGAAAAAGTCCCTAGTGACCCATGCCTTATTGTTTGCCCTCCACAGCACACACTAAATTAGCCTTGAGGATATTCTTTTGCCTGAACGCTCTGGGAGTTTCTGAGTGATACACCAATAAAGGCTTCACTTTGCAATCACCACTAGCATTGACACACATCAGAAGAGTAAGCCTGTCTTTCATAGGCTTATGTCCTGGGAGTGCCTTTACCTCCTGAGTAATGTAAGTCCTGCTTGGCAATTTCTTCCAAAACAGGCCTGTTTCATCACAATTAAACACTTGTTCAGGTTTCAATCCTTCAGCTTCTATGTACTCCTTGAATTCATGCACATATTTTTCAGCTGCTTTTTGGTCTGAACTGGCAGCCTCACCATGCCTAATCACACTATGTATGCCACTACGATTCTTAAATCTTTCAAACCAACCTTTGCTGGCCTTAAATTCACTCACATCACCACTAGTTGCAGGCATTTTTCTAATTAAATCCTCATGCAACTGCCTAGCCTTTTCACAAATGATTGCTTGAGAGATGCTATCTCCTGCTATCTGTTTTCATTTATCCACACCAATAACAGTCCTCTCAACATTTTCTAACACTTGCGATCGCTGTTTTGTAATCACAGTGCACCTTTTGCAAAAACAGCTTCCTTGATTGCTGTTTTCCTGCTCACTATAGTAGAGATGGTTGATTGGGATTTACTATACAGCTTGGCCAGGTCCAACACATGCACTCTACTTTCATACTTTGCAATTATCTCTTTCTTCATTTCAATAGTCATTAGCACCCTTGGTCTCGATGGGTTGGCACTAGAAGCTTCTTGGGGCCCATGGTGACTTATTTTGCAGAAATAAGCACCAAAAACAGTGATAATATGGATAATATGGAATGTACCGAATGTATCCTTAGATGCGCGCACACTGGCTGGCTTGTAAACACTGGCACACACTGGGCAGTTCAGGCCATACGTGGACACGTCTCGTACGAATCGACGAATCGTATCGCGTACCGGGTTTTGTAATGGGAACCGAGGCAAATTTTTTGTGATATAATGCTTCAGATACCGGATTTATCGGATACCAATGACTTCATGAACCGGGGGTCCACTGTATTTCACCCGAACTTTCTCCTCCCTTAGTTTATACACTTTCACCTCCCTCTTACTTGTTGTTGCCATTTTCCTCTTATCCCATCTACCTCTTACTCTAACTGTAGCTACAACTAGATAATGATCAGATATATCAGTTGCCCCTCTATAAACGTGTACATCCTGGAGCCTACCCATCAACCTTTTATCCACCAATACATAATCTAACAAACTACTTTCATTACGTGCTACATCATACCTTATATATTTATTTGTCCTCTTTTTCATAAAATATGTATGACTTATTACCAAACCTCTTTCTACACATAGCTCAATTAAAGGCTTTCCATTTTCATTTACCCCTGGCACCCCAAATTTACTTACTAGTCCCTCGACAACATTTTTACCCACTTCAGCATTAAAATCCCCAACCACATGTACTCTCACACTTGGTTCAAAACTCCCCATGCATTCACTCAACATTTCCCAAAGTCTCTCTCTCTCCTTTATACTTCTCTCTTCCCCAGGTGCATATACACTTACTATAACCCACTTCTCACATCCAACCTTTATTTTACTCCACATAAAAGATTATTCAGTGATTTTAAAAATAAAGGAACATGGTGTAATTAATAAGGTAGAAACAAAATTAAAGATTATTTTTAGGGAAATATGTACATAGTGTAAATATTATTAGACTGATTAAGCACAAAGTTTGATGGCATTAAATAAGGATATTGACTTCTAGTAATTAGGTCTGCTTTGCATCAGCATAATAGCATTTGTGGTTTATTTTTTGTTTGATTGCCTTACATTAGGGGCTTGCAGTTCAAGCAGTAGCCTCTTCTGCTAACAGCAGAAGGACCCAGGTTTGATTGCAGCTCAAATGGAAATGTTAGGCAGGTTTCCTTAGACCTGTTGCCCCTGTTCACATGACAATAAATTAATTTTTATGATGATAAACCTGGTATATCATACCTGGATTCTTCATTGTCATTTGTTGAACATATGAAGCAGATTGTTAAATCATAATTTTTTATATTCTTAATCTATGCAGTTAGAAAAGATCTTGCTAAGCCGAATATCTTGGTTTTCATCCATATAGTTGTTTCAAAAAGACTAAAATCTGTATTAAATCATGCAGCTAGATTGGTATGAACTGCATTAGCTCCTTATCAAGGCAAGAATTGAGTTTATACTATTCTTATTAACATTTAAAACTAGTAAATTTATTGAGCCTGAGTATTTTGTTGATGTGCTTGTGCTCATTACATGTGGCTCGGGAATGTGTCTGAAGATTACATGGACATTTTTAGACTGATTAACCTTGATGCTGTTGGGAAGAAATCATTCACAGAAAGAGCATTTTCTTATGCAGCTTACTGATTGCTCAGCAGGTTGCCAGTGTCTGTTAAGAATTAGAAACCTATTCATGCTTTCAAGTCGCAGTTGAAAACACATCTCTTTTTTCCAGAGCTTATGATTTTGATGATCATACTGTCACTTTTGAATATAAACTTCAGTATTTCTTCTTCATTTTTTATATTGCATTTGTGGATTGGTGTTTGAGTGCTTATGAATTTATTATTATTATTTATTTTATTCTTTATTATTATTATTATTATTATTATTATTATTATTATTATTATTATTATTATTATTATTATTATTATTATTATTATTGATCCTGCTTTACAGGGGATTCCTGAATTATGAACAGATGGGTTACAATGATGTACATCTACTAAAGAGGGCCCAGTCATATTATTGGGGAAATAATTATTTTACAAATACCAATTCACAGTTTTGAACATGTATGATGCATCTTGCATTGAACAATCGTTTTATAAAAAAATAGACACAATGCAATCTTTTATTGATTACATTTTGCCCACACAGTGTGGGTGAAACAAAAGTCAACAAAGGATTGCACTGTACTGCATTTGTGTCTATTTTTCCATCATTTTGGTATTTTATACCATTTATCACTGTCATTTTATGTTGGGTAATAAGTTTAGGATTATAAGCAACTTGTTTACAAGTTAAAGCACTTGGAACACAGTTCATTCATAAACTGAGAAGTCACTGTATATGTATACAGTGGACCCCCGGTTAACGATATTTTTTCACTCCATAAGTATGTTCAGGTGCCAGTACTGACCGAATTTATTCCCATAAGGAATATTGTGAAGTAGATTAGTCCATTTCAGACCCCCAAACATACACGTACAAACGCACTTACATAAATACACTTACATAATTGGTCGCATTCGGAGGTAATCGTTATGCGGGGGTCCACTGTACTTTGTAATACTCTTGCATATAAAATGCTGTGGAATCAATTCCATTTTAATTTTCTCCCCAGGTTAAAATTTTTGCATGACCATTGAAATGACAGCTCCTAAAACAAGACAGGTAATCTACACGCTACTGTAATTCTTACATAGATTAGGAAGAATGGCAAATCATGCAAATGCCATGAACAAGGTGAAGATTCTTGTGGTTGGAGACTCGGGTGAGTTTAAAGGAAGTGTTTTATTCTTATCTTAATGAACTGAATAAATTTTTGAAGTGTTTTATAACTGTTATTACAGGTTTTTTATAAAGAATACAAATTTACTTGAACTAAGTATGTACAGTATTTGTGAGAAAGTTTTCCAGGAATTTTATTATCTCTCTTTTCATTAAGCTTGTTAGCATAATGCAGTTTGGATATCTTTATTAGTTTAGTGAGCACTGTTGCATACTTTTTCTTTGTTAATTCTTTTGGTATTAAACTCAGCATTGTTTTTATATATATGTTTTGTGTCAATAAACAAACACAACAACTTTATTTCTTTGTATAGTATACAAAGTGTAGTCTCCATGTAATAAAATATCTAACAGTGCTCTTGGTTAGCCATGGGCTATTTAATCTCTGTTGTAACCTTTTTGAGTTTTGAATAATAGTGTTCGTCATAGAAGCTTTTAACTTTTTGTAGGGAAATGTGGACGCAGGGGCTAATGTTAAATAAGTTTTTTCTATTTGAATCGTACTAGTACTACCTTGGTGAGAGACGGCCGATCTGTTAAAAATAAAATTTATGTCTTTATTGTTAAATTCTCTCTGCCAGTCATTGTTACTGACTTCTGTTGTAAAGTTATTCGCTGATGCCTCTTCATGGAACCTAAATGACATCTTATTAGTATCAAGTAGTGATTTTGTGTTAGTGACTAGAGAGGTCAAGTAATGATCAGTTTTATTGTCAGTAATAAAGCCTTCTTATAGAGGAACTACAGTATTTGTCCAAATGTGATCACATTAGATGCAGGAATTCTTGGTTATTGGTAGTATTTAGAAGCATTCTTGTATATTTAGGAAATCAGCTACTTGTGGGTGGTCTGATTGGATGAGGTTGATGTTAGTCTTTTGTGATTATTAAGTGATGTGTATCTGGGTAAATGTTCATGATTAAGTGTTTAGGATTATCACCAAAGATGGTTATGTTGGTATGTGGTGATCTGTAGACAGCTTCTGTTGTAACTCGGGGCTTTATTTTTTGGGTTGTAAATTATGCAAATATGTATTTCCCAAGTTTGATTCTGGTGCATGTTGGGTTAATAGATTTCATCTCACAAGTGTACACGTGTAGATCAGGTCTGCAGTTATGTATATAGTGATGTACCCAGGTAGGTTATAGATGTCTATGGATGTCTATAATATCGTGTTTTAGCCAGGTTACTGGAAGAATAATGAAAATTAGATTTACATTTAGTGACTCTATGAACACATTGATGTTACAATGATTCCTCAAATTTGACATTGTAGTTAACTACTGAGATGTTCTTAGTGTTGCTGAAGATACTGTAGCTTTTGTTGGGGTAGATGTATATGTATAATAATTGCTGACTTGGTCTGCAGTAAACCTTATTATAGAGATCAGAGAGGAGATTTAGTTCATAATCAGTACAGTGTTTGCATCAGAGTTACCTGATAATGTGCTTATAATTAGGGTTGGGACAGTACCAATAATTTTGCCAGTATGAATACTCAGTGTTAATACTCATTGATACCAATACTCAATTTTAGGCAGATACCGATACCACTGATACCGATACTTGGGCACACCCCTACTTCTAATAATAATGGTAGTGATAATAATAATTGCAAAATGATTTGTTGTTACTAAAAAGATAGGATATTATCAAAAATACATGTTATACAAGGAAGATAATATTCAGTACAATAAATATGATAATGTCATATACAAAAACAGGATAATATAAAAAACACAGAATTAAGTATTGAGCAGGATAATAGTAGTGCATATACGTATAAAAAAAAGTAGGATATATTAACATTCCATAAATTACATGTTAAGCTTTCTTCTTTCTTTCAACAAACTGCCATATCCCACTGAGGCAGTGTGGCCCAGGAAGAAAAATGAAAGTTTCTTTTTTAACCCTTAAACTGTCCAAACAGATCTATGTTCACATGCATAGTGCTCCAAAAGTAGATCTACGTTTTTTACATATTTTCAATTATAACAAAAAAACGTAGATCAAAGTTTTTTTTCCATGTTTTCAAATGTAAAAAAAACAAAAAGATCTCTTTTTTTTTTTTTACATGCTTTCAAATGTTGAAAAAACGTAGATCTACGTTTGGACAGTTTAAAGGTTAAACTTCAATAATATATACAGAAGGGGTTACTAGTTCCTTGCTCCCGGCATTTTAGTCACCTCTTACAATACTCAAGGCTAACGGAGGAAGAATTCTCTTCCACTCACCCATGGAGAAAATTACATATGAATATACATACAAAATACTCCAACACAAGAGGCCATAACTATAAATTAAGGGAGAAGACCTGTCAGAAAAGATACAGTACATATTAAAAGTGTTTCTTTACAGAGTGGCTGATCAGTGTAATGGTTTACAGGAAGAGGTAATACATGCTGTAACCACTGGAAGAATTAATAAACTTTTAATGTACAAAGTATTGATTATTGAAGACAGTAGGGTCATTCCGTGTCAAGTGGACCAATTTTGAAAATCGTCCCCACCTGACCATCTCCAATTTCGATAAAATTTTACATGAAGGTTGGCATATATCAAACTAACTTGGCAAAATTTTAGTTCATGATATGCAGTAGTAGTAATTCTATGGCCTTAGAATGAGGCACGTGAAAATTTCACCGACCTGTGGCACACAATCAACAGTGTTCAGGTTATTGCTGTGGCAAATCTTGAAGAGCAAAATTTGTGTAAGTAGACATGTCTATACGTACAACTTTCTTTGGAGCTGATTTCAAAAATTGCAGTCCTAAAACTTACATGCTTTTACTTTTTTCACAGTATGAAGCCAAAGTAGGCAAAAAAAAAACTGTCACGTAAAATTGAATCTTGAATTCATCTGCTTATATTTCTAAAGGGAAAACATTACAGTGGAACCTCAAATATCAAACTTTCTCCATTCCAGATGGCTGTTAGATTGCCATTACCGTACGAATTTATTCCCATCAGGAATAATGTAAATTTGATTAGTTCATTTCAGACCCTCAAAAATACACTTATAAAAGCACTTACAAAAATTCACTTACATAATTGGTTGAGTTGGGAGCAGTTCAATATTTGAGGTTCCACTGTATTTTAGTATGACATTAATGTAGCCAACTAACCAAGTGGACATCATCACAATCCTAAAATATCAGACTTCAAACATTTTTACTTCCTGTGCTAATGGCACCTAAAAATGCCCTCACAGACCTCAGGGTCATTTTTGAAGACCAATAGTAAAAAAGCAGCCAACCAACTTTCCTTAAAAAAAAAAAAAAAAAAAAAAAACTTCATTAAAAGAGCAGATTCTAAACCAGAAGATATCTGTTTTCTGGATAGGCATTTTGCCATTGAAGGAAGAAAGCAGACCTTAAAATAAGGTGATTTTTGGCTTGCTCAAAGTTATAATGAAAGTCGGACATTTTTCAGCTGCTGTTAACGAGCATCAACAGTTAGAACCTCACGTTTAGGTGTCCTTATACAATTTTCAGTGGCGATTTTCAGAAATTGTCATCTGAATTGATAGGGACCGATATTTATTTTGCAAATTAACTTAAAGTTGTTAGAAAAGTGCTGATTTTCGAGAAAACATTAACGTAACATAAAATTTTGTAAAAGTTACTGATTTTATGTAGTTGGCTCGTGCATTGTTGCATGTTTCATTATGATATATTTGAATAAAATATTTCAGTAAACTTTTGTGTTTTTTCTACAGTGTAACATTTACTTGTATACTTGAGCTGTAATACGTATTTATACCCAGATTTTATGTTTGCTTGATGTTTATTTCAACTGAATGAGTGAAAAGAGTTTTATTTTTTATAGACAGAAAAAATGGAATCTGCAGAGCTTATAAGGTCTGAAGTGAAGCAAACTCAGGGCAATTGGATCCATGTGCTGTTGGACTAGCTGACAATTCAACAAAGTGCCATTCTATGAAATTCTATGCAAAGAAAATAGGTTTGAAGTTTTTCAAGGATTTTGAAGCCGAAAACCAAAAGCTGTTAAGTAAGTGCTCAGGTTTGAAGTTCAGTGGGGAATCTAGAATGTTTGCAACACGAAGCTTTTTTTAACAATGTATGAACAGCAGGAAAGATACTGTTCTAATTCATTTTCAAAGGAAAATCACAGTATTAAGAAGGGCCTTAAACTGATCAACTGCAAGTAAACTGAAAAAAAATAATGAAAAAAGACATAAGGACAGGGAAAAAATGGTTTATATCATGCCAAAAAAGACACTTTGACAGGTTTAGGCTTAATTTGCAAAATAAATATCAGTCCCTATCAATTCAGATAACAGTTTCTGAAATCACCACCAAAAATTGTATAAGAACACCTAAACACGAGGTTCTAGCTGTTGTTTGCTCTATAACAACAGCAACTGAAAAATGCCTGCTTTTCATTATAATGTTGCTCAAGGTCTGTTTTCCCTCCCTTCAGTGACAAAATGCCTATCCAGAAAGTAGATATCTTGTAATTTTGCTAATACTGTGTCAATCATATTGAGTTATGTAGTATGGTAAACTATTTGGGTGTAATGTGAAGGCATAGGATAGTCAATGTGATTGGACAAGCACCTGAAGTTGATACCTGACCAGCCGGGCTGTGGCTCATATGTTGGATTGCGTGCAGTCAGCAGTAACAGCCTGGTTAATCAGGCCCTGGACCACCATGAGGCCTGGTCACAGACCGGGAAACTCTCTCCAGGTAACTCCAGGTAGGCAGGTGCAGGATTATTTACTTGTAATTCCAGTCATCTAGTTTGTAGTTACAGTATATTAAAACAATTTATTTTTTTCCAGGAGTGGGTAAATCATCTTTAGTTCACTTAATATGCCATGGACAGTGCCTCAGCAATTCCTCTTGGACAATTGGATGCAGTGTGGAGGTTCGTGTTCACGAGTATCGCGAAGGAACGCCAAGTCAGCGACCTTATTTTGTGGAACTCTGGGATGTGGGTGGCAGCAACTCTCATAAAAATGCTCGGCATGTCTTCTACAATCCTGTCCATGGT
This sequence comes from Cherax quadricarinatus, assembly GCF_026875155.1. NCBI lineage: Eukaryota > Metazoa > Arthropoda > Malacostraca > Decapoda > Parastacidae > Cherax > Cherax quadricarinatus. Next base: position 44,157,175 of record NC_069432.1, read on the forward strand.
TTGTATGCCATTAATATGCATATATTTATTTTGACTGCAGGAATAAAATAATGCTTGAATCAACAGACAAGGCCTCAGTCTTCTGTGCTGCATTATTAGTGTGTTAAAAACAAGTAAACAGGCTTTGTCCTGATGTTTTAAATCATGAGGGTTTTCTGCATGATAAATTATCATTAACTTGTACAAATCACCTGTTGCATTTATGCAAGGAAGCAAGGTGAAGCAATCCTTAGCTACATTGAAATTGCTGCATTTTTCATATTTGCTAATTTATATTCTTGATGGTATATGCTTCCAAGATAACCCTGACTCATTATCATTAAGCACCTGTAACTGTTCTTAGAAATTATTTGTGTAAAGTCTGAAGGGAAATTTCCTGTGGCAGCATGAATCAGGTGATGTGCTCTTGATGATAAACCAAATGTTATGAAGCTGATTCTGCTTTTGAAGCTTTCAAATCATCGAGAACTGAAAATACACTATTGTGAAGGTTCTTATTCCTTCTCCCACAGTTTTATAGCACACTAAGGCTTTGTGCCTTATTATATGAGCTTTAAGTGGGCCTCTCTCCCTTATTTTGTTCTCAGTCCACAGATCCAGTAACATTTCTCCCTTGTTTAGCTGTATTGATCTTGTTGACATTCTTTTCCCCACATCACAATCTACACTATTCACTTTAAAACTCTTGTTTTCTTCTCATTATCTCTTAATTATGTAGATAGTGGATTCTCTCAAACCAAAATGCAAACAGTTTGTTTCACATTTGAACCATTTCATGACTTACCAGAAATTTCCACTCTCTTTAACCCTTTCAGGGTTTTCGGCTGTACTAGTATGGCTTATACACCAAGGTTTTTGACGTACTAGTACGCCTAAATTCTAGCGCCCTCAAATCTAGTGAGAGAAAGCTGGTAGACCTATATATGAAAGAATGGGTCTATGTGGTCAGTGTGTGCAGTATAAAAAAAATCCTGCAGCACACAGTGCTTAATGAGAAAATAAAAACTTTGAACCGTGTTTTTGATTAAAACAGTGACTTTGCACTGTATTTTCGTATGGTATTTATTGCTGTATTCTAGTTTTTCTGATCTCATTTTATAGAATGGAAGACATATTACAGAAATTGAGATGATTTTGACTGGTTTTACAAAGAAAACTACCTTGAAATTGCGCTCAAAGTAGCAGAAATGTTCGATTTTTACCAAAGTTCAAAAGTAAACAAATCATGCTATGCGTCCAATACACGTCAACTGGTGAGTCTAATATTCTTTCACAAGTGCGCTGATAATATTTATACCATTTCTACACCAATGCAGTAGTCTGCATAACAGTAAATCTTCTATTTTTTGTGAGAATAAAAATTCAAAGTGGAAAGCAAAAGAATGTAAGAGGGACCTGGGATGTGACTAATGAACAGAGGAACTGTTATTTTAGTACCAGGAATCTCTCTCTTGTTTATTCTGGACCCTATTCGGAAATTGGCATCTTTTGAAATTTGTGTGTGAAATTGGCAAAATTGCTAAATTCTGACCACTTTATTGGATAGTTGAAATTTGGTAGAAAAAATGGAGTTCTAGCAAAATAGTTATGATTTTTGTCGACAAGTACACTGGAATTGGACGAAAATAGGGCTCAAAGTGAGCAAAATCGCCGATGCGTAAACATCGTTGAGACCACTAAGTTCGTGAGAGCATAATTTCGTAAGTTTTCCATCAAATTTCATACTTTTGGTGTCATTATGATCGGGAAAAGATTCTCTATCTTTTCATAAGAAATTTTTTTTTTTTTTTTTTTTTTTTGAAATTTGGCTGACCCTGAGAACAAGTCTCTGAGAGGGCCTGTCGACCCTGAAAAGGTTAATACCATACGAGCTACATGCTTTTCTTCTTAGCACCTCCAGCATCTCTAGTAATGTATTCCTCTTGGGCATCATGGTTATTATTCAGAGATGGAGTGATTTGAAGATCCAAAATTGTTTGATAAACTGACACATAACATTCCCAAAAAGCAACTGCAGGCAGTGTGTGAGTAGAGGATCTGTGTTTTTCCAAACACTATTCTCCATAGGCCCAACTTGGGTCAGAGGGAAAGAAATTCATGGTGTAGCTTAGAGGGGAAGAAATCTATGATGTGAATTATCAAAATTGTGCAATATTGACATATTTCAAGGCTTTCTTCATGCACTATACTAATAAGGATGCACTTTTCAGTTGCATTTAGTTATACTCACTTCATCTTATCTTTATAGGTGTTCTAGTGGTACACTCTGTAATCATTATTTTACTACATGTAAACCACACAGTAACCAAATTCTGTAAACTCAGCATTGTAATCCTTATAGAGAATAAACTTTGAATTGAATTATCAACCAAAGAAGGGTGCCAGAGCCCCTTCAATTCAACTAAAGAGTACCAATGCTCCTTCTGTACTGTATATTCTTTTTAATGATTTTTTAGCACACCATCCCCCATCATTCATTCAGTAGCTGTTACGCCAGAAGTGTGAAGACATCACAGATGAAATGACCCTCTGAACTGCAACATCCAAATCTGTTTCTGGTTATTCTTTTTTATGAGTGCTAATATTAACAAATTAAAGCAATGGTTAGAGAGAGCTGTCACCTGAAACATAAAACATACCCAAATCTTAAACAAAATTCATTATGCAGTGCCAGATCAATCAGGTTGTGATGGATTTGTGGGCCAATGGACTGCCAGCAGTAACAACCTGGCTGATCAGGCAAGCACCAGACAAGCCTGGCCCAGGGCCAGGCTGCAAGAGTAGGAAAACTTTTGAAAACCTTCAAAGGTATATCAAACAAAATTTTATATTATTTAAAAGTCCTGATTTACAGGACCTCTAGCAGTGCTGTAGCCTTTTAAACCCTTTGACTGTTTGGGTCGTATATAAGTCTTACCCACTGCTTCTGGCATTTATACGCGTAAATTCTAGCGACTTCAAACAAGGGGGAAAAGCTGGTACCCTACATGAGAGAAAAAGGGTCTGAGTGGGGGTGTGACCCTGTAAAAAAAAATCTGGGCTCAGGGGTGCATTGTGGGAAGCCATCTTGGGGGCCTTTTTTCACCATGCCTCAATAAGAAGCCCCTCATTTTTTCCCGGGGGATTGGGGGTTTTTAATTCCCAAGGATAGCTCAAACAGCAATGAAAGGTAGTGAAAGTAAATTTCCCATGGTTTTCAAGCGGGGTCCCAAAAAACAGTGCCAATAATGTAATTATGATGAAAAACCAATGACCCATGACCCTTTCCCCCTGGGCGGGCCGCTCGTTCGGGTTTACCCGTACCAGGATGAAAGAGGAAACTATTTGCCCTTACAAGGCCCCCAATGTGGGGAAAAGTGAAACGATATGATTTCAGAGCTATTGAAAAACAGTTCTAGTTTTCACATAGGGGAATATTCCCCATAAGCGGGATATGTTTACATAGACGGTCTGGTATGTGATATGCTGTTCCAAGGGGAAGGGGTAAATCGGAGCACACCCGTGGCCCTACACCACGACCTGATAGTGAAATGACAATGTTTTTTACTGTGGTTATGAATATGTTGATGAAAGGGAGCAGGTGGTGGTGGTGATAGTGATGGGTGGGCGATCAGTGGCAAGCAGCGGCCACGCTACTACCAACGCTTTCGACTCTGCACAACTACAACCCCCACCCAAACCCCCACTCCCCCAACCCGCACAACCACAACCCGTTTTAAAACCAGAACCCACCAGCGACCGCATCTGGGGTTGGGAGGAAAGGGGACAGTTTGTTTCCCCTCCCCTGATTTGATGAAACACAAAAGGGAAATGGCCCACCTGTACATTTGGAAAAATGCTATGAAATGAATGTTTTTAGTTTTTCTTCAGTAACCCCTGTGGACCCTTATTTTTGGGGGAAAAAAACACATGCTATGAGTAAACCATGGCAAATACAATTATTTAAAAATTCACGCTAACCATGGAAGGACCCAACTGTAGCAGGATGTCCTGTTTTTTTGCCACAAAAATGCTTATCCAATGTGTATAACACACTGCACCACATACTGGGCAATAAATGCTTGATTTCAACCCCCTTTTAGTGACATTTTAGTGTGAATGTTTTTTGATACTGTTACAATTTACACTTTTCAGACAAAAAACCTGACAGAAGGACAGGTTTTATAAAATCAGAAATGTGTTTATGTACCTGAAACAAAAGGTTCATAAATTTTTATCCCTTCAGGAAAGCTTTTATTGAGGAGTCTTTGATTTTATTCAAAGGAAGACTCATTCAAAACATACATACCAAGCAAGAGGAAAAGCTTTGATATAAAGTTATTTGTACTGTGTGATTGCAAAAATGGTCTGGGTTTTGGATATCATTGTGTACCTGGGAGTAATACATTGAGATATACCAGGAATTATTGGGTATCTTGGTGATGTGGTTAAACAATGATGGAACCATATCTTTGGGAAGGGGCAAAAATTATAAAAAACTTCAAAAATTTTCCTTGACGAAAAAGGGTAAATTTTTCCCCCAATTAAGCTTATGAATGTGAAAGAACGGGGGCAACTTTCTGGGAAATTTGGGGGTTAAATAAACAGGTTTTATTTTGGAATTAGGGAGGTTTTTTACCAAAACTTTTGTCCAAAGGGGGCTGAGGAAGGGGTTTTTTATGTCGGAATGGGGGAAAAGGGACAAAACAAATGTTCAAGATTTTAATCTTAGGGAAAGCTTTTTAAAAATTTTGGAGGGGGGGTGGGATTTTTTTCAAAGGGGTTTATTCAAGCATTTACTTTTAAAAGAAGGGGGAAAAATTTTTTTAAAAAATTATTTGTTTAGTGTGAGCAAAAAATTTTGGGGTTTGGGAAAACCCCGGCCTGGATTAATCTGGAGATAAGAAGTTATTGGGAGGGGTGAAATTTTGGTTTAAAAAATGTGGAAACATTCTGGAAGGGGATAAATTAAACTTTTTTTCCCATCCGGGGGAATGGGGGGAAAAAAAAAAAAAAACGGGTCCCACCCCCCCAACCCTGTTTTCGAAAGTAAACCTGCAGAACTTTTGGGCACAGTGCATGGTAATCGTAAACATATCCCAAGGTTCGAGCTGGCACTCGCAGAGGTGAGGTGCGGGCCTTTGTCCCAATACATCATGGCATTTCGGGGGCTGACAAATTATGTCACATTGTTGACATCATTTCCCCGAAACGAAATGGACACACGGCACACAGCAGAGAGACAGTGAACCCATTCTAAAACCTGAGCTTCAGGGACTACAACCTCAATATGCACTAATGGAAAAAAGTAATGCAGATTGGGTTTGCTGTTTGTGTAGCAAGGTTATAAGTGTAATGAAATTTTTTTTTCCATTTTGTTGATTTTTTCCATGCTAAATGCTTATACATATACAATTGAGGACCAACAACAAAACCAAAATATGGTGAATTTTGTTTGTCATCATCAGACAAATAATTGCCAAGTACCAAGGAGCAACCCTGCAAAACCAGCCCCCTGAAATTCCCAAACACCGCCATCCTTTGAGGCCTGGTGATACACCCCATACAACTGCCCCTACTGTTTTTTCAAGAAAGTGCCGAAGGGGCGTTTTGTTTTGGGGGACATACCAAAAAACGCCCCAAACATGCGAGACCTCGTTTTATTGTGAGGAGTGTCAAGTCCACTCTGCATATACCCATGTTTCAAAGAGTTCCACAAGCTGCGCTTTTTCTGGGAAAGTGTTCAGTGACTGTACTTTTGCATATAAAATTAGGGAACAATAGTAATAAACACTTAGGTAGTAGGTTGGAAAAACAGCAACCACCCAGCGGGAAATACTGTCCTCCCAAAGTGAGTGACAACGAAAACCGTAATTGTTTTACATGATGGTAGGTTTGTGGTGTCTTTTGTTGTCTCATAAAACATGCAATTTTAGGTATGTCTTGCTACTTCTACTTGCACTTAGGTCACACTACACATACATGTTCAAGCATATATATACACACCCCTCTGGGTATTCTTCTATTTTCTTTCTAGTTCTTGCTCTTGTTTGTTTCCTCTTATCTCAGTGGGGAAGTGGAACAGAATTCTTCCTCCGTAAGCCATGCGTATTGTAAGAGGCGACTGAAATGCCGGGAGCAAGGGGCTAGTAACCCCTTCTCCCGTATAAATTACTAAATTTAAAAGAGAAACTTTAGTTTTTCTTTTTGGGCCACCCTGCCTTGGTGGGATATGGCCGGTGTGTTGAAAGAAAGAAAGAAGTAATAAACAATGTTTTGTATTGTTTGTGTAAACAAGTTTTGTACACAATCTAATAGTGATAATGTTTGTTCAGTTATTGTGTTGTAAACAATGAGTGTATATTTGAACAGCACACCTTACTTTGGTTTCACAGGCCACATAAGTTACTTAGAAAAGAAAAATATTGGAAAATACAAGAAACCTTTGAATTGGGGTAAATGAAAGAATACCGGGTGGGCGTCATTCGCCGCTGTTGCCATACACCGCTCATTTTCTGCCAACTTTGCGCCTCTGTTTTTCATTAAGTACTGATGGCAAAAATTTTTTTTTAGGCTTAAAACACTCAGTAAAATAATTCTAACATTTTGATAAGAAAAAATAATTTTTTTTTCGAATATTTTGCGACATAGAATGACAGTTTCAGAAAGGGGCCTGTGACAGTCAAAGGGTTAAAGGCTTAGCACTTTCTTTTGGTTATAATACAAATAATACAGGACCTCTAGAAACTTAACACTTGTGAATTTGAGGGTTCGACTGAACACAGTATGAAAGTTACATTCGGAGGGGAGGGGATGTTGAAATAGTTTGTTATTTTAAAAAGGGTGAAGCAAGATTATTTGACCAGGAGAGTTTAAATGGTAGGGGCCCCATTTGTATGGCTCTTAGGTTCCTGAACCTGTGCAGTGAGCAAAAATCGCCAGTGGATGGAAAAGAGCATTTTTTCATTACCAGATGCTTCTAAAATGCCTGATAGCGTGTTTACACTATCATATATATATATTAAGTACTCAATACAGCCAGGCATAAAAAACAGGCACAAAAGGTAAAATAAATACACAGTATATACAATACTTAAAATATGGCACCAGTCGCCCTTCCCTTACACAACTGTTGTGCAGAAAGGCTGAAAAATAGTAAAGCATTGAACGTGATGAATAACAGCTCAGTTGAAAGCCAACGAAAACTTGGAACATCAAAAAAAGGTAGCAGAGTACGTGGGGCCCTCCTGTATATATGTATTTGTGGTGGTTGGTAGGTGTAGGGGATGTGCCAGGGAAGGTTGGAAGATGGGTGGTAATTTTAAGTGGTAGAGGTTCGAGCCTCGAACAGCCTTTTGTGATCGTATTTTTTAGATTTTCTTGTTATTGAAGTGTGAGCAAAGTAAAATTTGTGAAGGGGTTCGTGGTAACAAGGTAATTGGACTCAAGTTTTGGAGGCGAGAAATACAGTACCTGCACTTTGAAGGATTGATGGGGATGTTGTAGTTTTGAGGATCATTTGAATAGTGATGTCTGTGTACTTCTGGAATGATAGCTGGAGAATAAGTGATGGTGAATGTGTTTCCTTTAAGGGTAACCCTTCCAATGTGGTAAAATAATTTTTTTTAAAATAATAAGTTTTTCAAGCGTAGATGTGTTCCTCCCTCTTACAGTCAAACTGTATAGCCATTTTTCGTGCCTCTTTGTAATGTTACAGTAGTAAAGTATCAATAAAAACATTTGTCATACTGTTGTTTTGTTTGTCCTATTATTGTTATTAACACTATTATTTAATATTGCACAACTTATTTTGTTATACATTCTTTCAGGAATCATTCTTGTACATGATCTGACCAATCGGAAATCACAGCAAAATCTTCGCCGTTGGTTGTCTGAAATTCTGCTTCGAGAAGGGGGCGGGACGAAATCCCGTATTCCACTGGTAGATGACTTTGATGCAGAGCAATTTGGAGGGTTTTCTCAGGTATATGGAATGAAAAAGGTATTTATTATATATATATTTTTTTTAGCATCTCTCCTGGGAGCCTTTGGTTGTCTGTATGTCTACGAGGGGTAAGCTTGATGGCTGTAGGCCTAATTTGTTGCCTAAGTATTACTAGTTTGTAAGATTTTTTCCTAATCACTTCTTGTGGTAAGTAGGTTGTGGGTTTTGTAAGTTGTAGTTTTGTTTGTGCTTAAGTTGTTGTTGAAAACTGATTGTTGTAATGTTCAGCATTTAGGCAAAATTTATGCTGCAAGATTGTATGTATATGAGTTAGTTTTACCTGTTTTGCTTCTGTATATCTAAATCTTTGCTAAAAATTATACAATAAAGAACATGTATATACTACCATATTTATAATTTTCAAGGGGCTAGTAACCCCTTCTCCTGTATATATTACTAAATTTAAAAGGAGAAACTTTTGTTTTTCCTTTTGGGCCACCCCACCTCAGTGGGATATGGCTGGTACGTTGAAAGAAAGACTTATAATTTTGGTCTCAGATATCAAAGTAGTAATTATTTTGAAAAAATAAGAACCAGACCAGACTAAGGCATCATTGAGAACTTAGGTACAGTATTGTGCATTATTCTCTTACTAGAGTACAATGAGCTTCCTTACACTGTTATTATATACATTCTTCTGTATCATCTGTACACACATCTCATATGCACATTTCTAAACTTGCTGTTGTATCTGCTGTATCTATTGTTGCAACTATTGTATCTCTCTCAGTATTATGTAGTATTCCTTGAACTTTTGCAAGAGTTTGAGCAAATTATAGCAGAAATTTTCACTAAAATGTAAGAATGTAAAAATGCAGAAAATTTTGGGTGTTGACATCATTCTGATTTTGTTTTGTTTTAAAACCAAGCTGTTAAATAGTTCTAATTTTTTAATTTCATTTAGTTGATTTAGTTGAAATTCTCCAGGGTTTTCTCCATAGTAGGTGTCAGTACCTAATACATATATACAGTGGTACCTCGAATTATAACAGCTCCCAACTCGAACAATTATGTAAGTGCATTTTTGTAAGTGCTTTTGTAAATGTATTTTTGGGGGCCTGAAACAGACTAATTTAATTTACATTATTCCTTATGGGAACAAATTCGTTCAGTAATGGCACTCGAACAGCCTTCTGGAATGAATTACAGTTGACCTTGAGTTTTCGTGTTTAATCCATTCCAGAGCATGTTAGTTAGGAGTGAATGGAGATGAATGGTATTTGGGACCTGACGAGCTGTTGGAGTGTGAGCAGGGTAATATTTAGTGAAGGGATTCAGGGAAACCGGTTATTTTTATATAGCCGGACTTGAGTCCTGGAAATGGGAAGTACAGTGCCTGCAGGAGGGGTTTGGGATATTGGCAGTTTGGAGGGATATGTTGTGTATCTTTATACATATATGCTTCTAAACTGTTGTATTCTGAGCACTCTGCAAACCAGTGATTATGTGTGAGTGAGGTGAAAGTATTGAATGATGATGAAAGTATTTTATTTTTGGGGATTTTCTTTCTTTTTGGGTCACCCTGCCTCGGTGGGAGACAGCCGACTTGTTAAAAAAAAAAAAAAAAAATATAGTCACTGGACACGTTTCTAGAACTGCTACAGCTTCTGGAAGGTGGTTGTGTGTGGGTGGCCCCCTTTGTTATGGATGTGCTGAGAGCAGCGTGGCTGGTGTCACAATGACGCATTACCACCACCTATTACGCACACCCTCTTCTCCAACAAGCATGGTGTCTTCCCCACCACCCACAAGGAAATAAGTCACTTTGACTTTTTTGGGTTATCCTAGGTTGATGGTTGTCTGGGGTGTCCTTTCTTCCTTCCTTCCTTCCTCTTCCTTCCTTCCTTCTTCCTTCCTTCCTTCTCATCTCTTCTTTCCTTCCTTTCTTCCTTCCTTCCTTCTCATCTCTTCCTTCCTTCCTTCCTTCCTTCCTTCCTTCTGGTTTCCTGAGCATTGCTTTCGGTCACAAACTCCTCAAAATCACGAAATTCATCTTCACTGATACTTCCAGCTGTGTTAGAGCTATCACGTGGGAAGAAAAGAGTCCCAGATTCACCGGGGAGTCAGCTGTTTCTTACCACTAGACATGCTGAACAAGGACTACTGAAATGGCATTCCCACAATGCACCACTGGCTCCCCAATTTTTTTTATACTGCTCACACTGACCACACAGACCCATTCTCTCTCATGTAGGCCTACCAGCTTTCTCCCACTAGATTTGAAGCCTCTAGAATTTGGGCATATTAATACGTCACCAACACTGGCTCATAAGAACAACGTAACCCTAAACTTTGTATAACTACAACTTCTTCTTAACTACAACAATTCCTGTAGTATTATGAGGCGCAATCTAAGAGGAAACAGCACCAAGGCCAGCAAGAAAACGCCGAAAAATCAACTATTCAACAAGTGTAGCCAGGTGGACGCCGGCCCAGCAACCACCCCACTCACCACCACTCAAGGCGACACCACAACAATAACAACAAACATGGCTGCCACCAGCCCATCCTCAAACACCTCTCGTCCCGGATTCAACCTCCAAGTTAGTTATCAGGTATGACACAAACGATCCAAATACCCTAAATAAAATCTCATCTCCAACAAGTATTGAAAATATGAATCTACGTGAGACGCTACAAAACAGACACCAGATGCACAACACAGAACAAATCCTCAGTCTTGAACTAAAAGTTAAAACACCAGGATAGACTAACTTGTGACAAGACCATCCAAACAGTCACTAGATAAGCCCATAACACAACAAATATTAAATCACTTAATACAAAGTTGGAAGAAGCAGTAAAAGAATGGAAAGAACAACTTAGATAAACCATCAGTGACTATTTGCTCTCCAAGAAGATAAAACTGAACAAGATTAACATATCGGAGAGTAATAGTTAGCAGTCCACTTTTTCCCATGATATGAACCAAACCAAACAGTAAAGAAAATTACATGCAGATCATAAGTACCAAACAAGTGTTAATTGTACTGAGTCTGAGATAATAAAGAAAGCCAGGTTACTAATCCCATGGTAGAAAAAGTGTTATGCTTAGTTCCACTACACATGACAGGAAAAAAGACTTAATTATTCGGATCTATTTAAAGTAAAGAAAGAGGTATACTAAAACAGCAGTGTCTTACCAAAAAACGTACAGAACCTCCTGTATAGAGTAAAAAACTTAGCGTTGGAGATAAGCACAATACACCAATGCTTCTAACGGATGGGAAAATTCTTGTTAGAAAACAAATTTGTGGTCAACGTACATACAATCACGACAGAGAATGATCTATCACGATTTTTCAAGGATCAATATCTTACAGAGATAACTAAACAATGTCCAACTTAAAGTATACGCACTTTATATGTTGGCTCCATTATTGTTCCAAATTATCATTGTATACAATCTCTTAGTAATTTTAAATAAATCAAAAACTACCTCTTTTTGTGAATTTTACTAGTAAGCATAAGTCACTTATTAATTTTCTTATTTACTATTGTTTGCTTAAACATTAGTGAATTGCTACTTTGTCTGTCATATTACTACTCATATTTTTTTATAATACTATCAATTGATCATTACCTACTAAAATTAATATTATATTTTTACTATAATTTCAATTTACTACCTAACATTTTGACATTCAAAAAATACCATTACTTGTCCTAAATTACCTTTACACCTGTGTTTATAACCACATTACTATCTAGAGTACTCTTAATTACACTGTAAACTGCCATATAACCCTAGTATAAATACCAGTGCATATTGAATGGACATAACATTACTTTTTTTCACTTTTTTTGTAACATTATTACTTACTAAAAATTTTTAGTTAAACACCATATTTACTACAGTCAATTGTACTTTTGATACATTAAACATTATTTTTTTTACTTCCATAACAGTTTTGTTGCCAAATTTTCAAAGTTTGACATTCAAACCAACCTTTATATTATCTTTGTACCTGTCTAGCCTCTTACTATCATATTATAACCAAGACATTACAATTACTTCATTGTTCTTACCTGTCCATTTAATTTTGTTTACCACTACTTGTTTTTTTAGTCACTTTTTATTGTGTGTGCAATTAGTGTATATTCCAATTACTTTTTGCAAGTACCAATACTATCTTTTGCTAGCTAGTACCAACTACCTCATTTTTTTTTACTTTTTATTGTGCAATAAACTGCTCAACTTATTTAATATTACAAATCAGATCTTACTCCTAAACCAATATTATTTCATAGTGACTATCTATCCATTTAACTTGTTTACCATTACTCAATTGTAGTCCCTTATATATTTTTTGTCCTTTATTTTAGCTCTATATAACTACCTTAAATCATATATTCGCAATTGTTAAACTAATCAAGGTGCTATTCTCAGGTGCTAAAGTTAATAAGTTCACTATTTTGCCATTATACTCCAAAGCTCATTTATTGATTACCACTTTATTGTTCACCACAACTTACATTAGTCCCTTTTATATTATAATTTTATATTATAATTCTAACTTTAAAGAATTACCTTTAAAGTACTGCCTACTATCATATTCCCAAGCTCCATTATTTGATCATCACTTTATTTGTTCACCACAAATTATTTTAGTCCCTTTTATATTGTCTCCTTTATTTTAGCTTTAAAAGACTACCTTAGCTCATTATTTTTTACATTTGTTAAATAATGCAGGTGCTATTTTTTTTTAGCTTTAGAATATTTACTTTATTTTTTACTTAATTCTAACTATAGATTCACTACAAATCTTATGATTACAAGCATTGATCCTGATACCAACCTCTTATTTAATGACTTAAATGATTCAAACAGTTACTGTAATTATACACAGCAGAACAATCAAAGGCACTTCTCAGAGCCAACAACACATAACTATCTTTAACTACAATATCAGATCTTTAAGCAAGCATTATGATGACCTCCTAGCATTACTAAATTCCTTGCATGCTAATATGTCCATTATTACACTAACTGAAACCTGGCTAAAGCCTGATACTACAGATGTCTATGCCATTCCTGGTTACACAGCCATACACAACTGTAGGCCAGACCAACAAGGGGTGGCACAGCTATATACTACTCAGACCAACTAGAATGTATCACTAATACTTGCACAAGGGATGAACATGGGGAATATATAATAGCTAAATTCAAATCCAAATACCTACAAAACCTCTCACAGTGATAAACATCTACAGAATTCCACAATCAAACATTAGCCAATTTAGTCAAAACCTAGGAAGTATGATAACTGATGCACGCATGAACAAGATCCACTTACTACTCTCAGGTGACTTCAATATAAATCTCCTGCAAGACCAGGACCCACACGTTACTGAATTCACAAACACAATGAGTAACTGCATGTTGCTACCAACAGTAACAAAACCTACAAGGTTACAGAGACTAGTGTTTTCCCTACTTGACCACATCTGGACCAACACCATATCCCCTTTAAAATCAGGCATAATTACAGATAATACCACAGACCACTACCCTACTTTCCTCATAACAACTCTTGTAAAATACCCCAAGACACTACTAAAGTCACCTTCAGACTTCACAATGAGGCAGCCATTAATAACTTCACAACAGCAGTAACAAACATTGACTGGCACACTGAGCTAGAAATCTATACAGATATTGACGAATGTTTTAATAATTTTCTAAAAAGACCCAATACCTTTATAACAAGCACTGCCCCTAAAAAAACTAAACAGATGACAGCTAAGAGACTGAACAGTCCCTGGCTAACACCCAGCATTCTCAAATCCATAAATACAAAACACCGATATGAAAAACAGTACAGAATGGGTCACATAACCAGAGACCAAACAAAACGTTACTTGTCAGTCCTAACCAGCCTGATAAGAAGGGCAAAAAAATTGTATTATGAGAACAGATTATCCAACTTATGAGGTGATATAAAAAAGACCTGGAAGACCCTATCAGAAATTCTGGGAACAAAAAAGATATCACGACATAGCGAAATAAAATTAGCAAAATCAGATGAACCCCAACTCCCACCAACAGAAACAGCAAACAGACTCAATGATTTCTTCTCCACTATAGGCCAGCACAACAGCCTGGTTATCAGGCTCGATCCACCAAGAAGCCTGGTCACCAGACTCGGGCCGCCGGGGCTGACCCCGAAACCCTCTCTCCAGTAATCTCAGTAAAGGTCAAAAACTTGCCAATTTAAAATCCCCAAGCACAGAAACCCCACCAAATGACTACCTCACTGGCAACTACCCTAACAACCATGTTCCTAGCTCCGACTAACCCAATACAAGTCTCCCTTATATCAACGCACTGAGAAAACAGCAGGAGATATATAAATAACCTTACACCCTTTATATACAAAAAGCATCAAAAATTACTATCACCAATCATTGCAACACACTTACAATCCATTGAATTCCACCTCCTTCCCTACAGTTCCAAAATACAAGGTCACCCGATCCATAAAGGAGAGACAAACAGAGTTGATATACTATAGGCCTTATCCAATTTACACCTCTCTCAAAAATTTCGAAAATTAATTCATAAAGAATCACTCCTACTCCAATCTCCATAACTTCTCAAACCCCTGCCAATTTGGATTAGGCCTAATAAAAATACTAATGAAGTTGTTACACATGCTGAGAACTATATACACTGCAATAGAAAAAAGAATTCCAATGGGGATCTCATTGACTTACGTAACAGCTTTTTGACAGTTGACCATGACTTTGCTCCACGTAAATGTCCACACCAATGGAATTAGAGGGACTATCCTCAACTACCTCAAGTCTTACCTCAGCAAACAATGCCAACCTACGTGTACGCAAATGGGGCAGGCTCGTTACCGCACAAACAATTAAAGTATGGTGACCCACAGGAAGTTCTTGCCCCTTTCTCTTTTCCTATACATACATGACCTACCAAATGCTTCGCAATTACTCAAACTCCACACTTTTGCAGATGACACCACATACGTCTTCTCTCACCCGAGCCCATCACCTAGCCATACTGTAACACCGATTACAGAAATTCTTCCTGGATGAGACTACAACTTACACTAAACATTGACCAAAACCTACTGCATCAGTTTGGTAGCAGAGTCTACAGATGCACCTCTTACATAACGATAAAGGATCACCTATCATCAAAGCTAACAGAGGGAAATACTTAGAATCCAACTCTGATAATAACTCAAAATTCCATACACATATACAACAAATTCTAAGAAAATTTCAAGGACTGTAGGCATACTATGATGATACGTACTAGTTCCACAGTAGCCCTCCATGGCCCTTTAATCACTCTCTTATTTACCAATATCACACCTAGAATTTGTGCATGGGCTCATCAACACTAACCATCTCAACCATAGAATAACCAACAAAAGGCTGAGTTAGAATGTTAACAAATTCTCACTACATGGCACACACTCACCAATTTTCAAAACACTAACCTACAATACACCACTACAAAACATCCATAACTATTATGCTCTTATAATACATTAGAACACTTAACTCTGTAATAACCACTCACCCTCATACATCTCTTGCCAACCTCAACAGAACACCTGACCATATACAAGGCACAGATCACTCTTTGATTTCCTCATGTCCATCTCTGCTATGCAAAATTCAATGCACTAAAAGGCCTAAATCTGGATTCCATTACTGGTAAAAAAAAACGAAATACTTCCTTTTATTAAATTCAAGGCTCTCTCACTAGTTCCTTCTCACTCAAACCAAATAAATAATGAATACTGAACCATATAATGTATATCCTAAATGTAACCAATATTATTCCACACAAATGTTAACCTAACTTTGTTATTTTTTTTTTACATACACTACCCTAACAGAATACTCCATCTACTGAATGAACTGCATGCATGCAACCATAGGACCTGTCTTTGTAATACTGCATCTTATATTATTTATAGTTATCTGTTTTACAATAATGTCTATAACTGATTTCATCATGACTGTAGTTAATTTAAGTTATTTTTAAGCCAGCCCGTAATGCTATGCTATATAAGTGGCTTTGGCATCGCTCTATTACCTGTATTTTTTTGTACCTCTGTTTTGTATGCTAAACTTTCTAATGATAAATAACTAAATAAATAAAGATGTATCTATACGGACCAGCAACTGAGGAGGGCTATAAACCATTTATTCCACTCAGTCTTGCATCACACCACTTCTCTGCTTTTTAAGTCTTGACAGATTTTTCAGCCACCATGCTTGCCCTAATTCACCTTTGCATAAGTAGCCTACTTGGGTTATATCAACTGCTGTGGGTCGCATCCTTAGATAGGGTTGGCTTTGAAATGAATGAGAGGATACTTTTTTTACCCTTTAAATTGATTTTTGAAAAGAATAAAAAACTTTTGTCCCTCTATCTGTTTAAATATCAATAAAGAAAACCTCTCAGAATGGATAATAGGGGGGGGGGAGGTGTACTCTTTGCCATTTTGTCCAAGCCCTAAATTAGAAATTATTTTTCAAAATTGTCCAGTTGTCTTCTAAAGTAGTAGACTTGGTCCACTGATTTAGAAGCAGTGGACTGAAGAACAGGTATGTACTGTATATACAGTACATTGTATTAAAAATTTTTTGGGAAGGGGGAAAAAATAAAACTAACAAATGATTACCATAAAAACAAAAAGGAACTTTGCAGTAATATTGTTCATGTTAGGAAGTCTTACTCTCACACGTTTTAAACTCTACACTTTTCTTTAAAGGGGACCCCAAAAGTGATTTACGTCCAAAATGAAACCCAATTTTTCTCGCTCAAAAATTTTTCCCGTCTGTTTATAAAATACCCGGCAATAAAAGGGAGGGGCAGGGCAACGAGACAAGCAGACCAGTGCAGGAAAGCAGGGAGGGGAGTAGGGGGCATGCAGACAGGCGGGCAGAAAATACGCACAGACTGCTGGAATGGGATCCAGGCCCTTAAAAACAATATTGAAAAAATAATATAAAGAGGGACACCCCAGCAAAATTTGCCCCTTGTCTGCAACCAGATAATCACAAATCCCCCAATAATAATTAAAAAATTTCCCTCATGGGGGCCCCCATTACTTAAGATCAATTTATTATTTAAATTTTTCAGCCTGTTATATGCCCACAGGGAAAAATACAGTCCGGGTTTACCAGCACAGTTTTCTACTTTAGCTATTAGTTGTATTTATGTTGTTTTTTTGAATACTGTTAGTATTAATTTTGTTAGTTTTGCTTTGGTGTTTATTTTTATTGCCCAATATGCTTATTTGGTGAATCAGCTTGAACAGAAAAGTTATCCATGTAATAAAGCAGTACAGTTTAGAATGTATTTTTTTTTCCTCCTAGTAATTGTATAGTATGTTACCTTTTTTTTGCAAATCTATTTTGGTAAAATTTGTTTTCCTTACTTTAAAGTAGAAAATTTCATTTTTTTAAATTTTTCCCAAAAAATTTTTAAAAAATTTTTAGTATGGATTAAAAGTTTAAAAAAATGTAAAATTATGCTTGCAAGAGTAAAAGAAGCATTAGATTGTATGAAACATGATAAGAAGGTCATCAAGGCAGACTTCTTTATTAAGATAAAAAATTTTGCTTACAAAGGGTTTTATGTACTGAAATTTAAAATATTATTTTTTAATTAAGCTATGCCAAGGTTTATTGAGGCAACACAATAAAACCTGTTTTTTTGATAGATGTTTTAGTGTGATTAGGGAAAAATTGACAGCTAAGAGGCAATGGAACCAGATTTGAAATTGTGTGAGAAATTAATAAAGAGAGCTAAGATAGTGGTAAAAATAGTATTTATACTGATAGGTTGTTGGAAAAAGACCAAAAAGAAAAAAACTAAGACGTTTTGATAAGATTTTCTGTCCCGGGACCCTTTTTTCCAAAGTATGTTGGGTAGGCCCGACATGAGGTTATGTAATCAGGAAAGCCCCGCCTGGGTGCTTTTGGACTTTACGGTTATGTCTTCCTACTCCCATATACATCTGGGGTACCCAAAGGGGCTGGGATCTAAAGTTTGTAAAATTTGGTTTTTTTTCTAAGGGGAATGTGGGTGGGGGGGTTTGATTAAATGACCACAGCACTTTTTATCTATGCTGTGTGGAGGTGAGATGATAGGAACCACCCGTGCTGTAATTATTGCAAAGTGGCATAATTGATTAAGTACAACCCGTATATTGTTCCAACATAATTTTGAAAAAATAATATTGCTCAAGAAAAAAAATTTTTTTTTTTTAAAGAATTTTTAGCCTTTACTTACAAATTGTTTAATTTTTATATTTAATTTAGAAAATTAAATTTTTGTAACAGTATTTTTTTTTTAATGCTGCCAGTATTGTTGTTGGAACCAAACAAAAGCAGGTTGCTGGTTTCGCACTCGGGAGAGTGCGAAACTCCCCCATTGCTGATGAAAGTTGCTGATGAGATTATGTTTTAAGTTTTTTATGCCTTGGCAAATTTCCCGGTTTCTCATAATTTAAGCTGCCCTTCTTTTGTTGCAACTTTTTATGTTTGCAGCAAAGTTTCTGTTTTTTTGATCCCCCCCCCCCCCCCCGGCCTTTTTTTTTTTTCCCCCTTTCCGGGGAGACTGCCCCGAGCCCGAGCTCCCCCCGCAGGGGGACCCAAAAAAAAGCCCCCCCCCCCACGCGCCCCGGATGTGTAAAATACAGCCCAATTCCCCCCACCCCCCTCCTTCAAGGTACAGGCACGGTACTCCCCACCTCCAAAATAAGTTTAACTATTAGCTGTTTAAAACCCCCTTCATAAGTTTTTCCCTTGCTCTATTTAATCCCTCAAAAGTCATAGAAAAAACCTCCTCCATAACCTATCACACATGCCTGCTTTATTTTAAAGCTCCTCACACACAAAAACCTTCTTTCCCTCCCCCCTCCAACCATTCCTAGGGAACCCCCTCCCTTTCCCCTTTTTCCCCCAATACAGATTATACACCCTCCAGTCATTCTATTTTTCTCCTCCTTTTTAAAAGTCCAAACCACTTCAACAACCCCCCCTCAGCCCCCCCAGATAATCTTTTTGTAACCTTGCACTTTTAATTCCGACTATGAATTTCTGCATAATATTCCACCATACTGCGTTGGATGTGAGCAGGGTAATTTTTTGTGAAGGGATTCAGGGAAACCTTAGCCGGCTTGATCCTGGAAAGGGGAAATTAAAGCCCTGACTTTTAAGAGGGGTTTTGGTTTTTGTCAGTCTAACTGTTTGTATTAAGCGCCTCTCAAAACATGATTATGTATAGTGATGTGAAAGGTTGATTTAGATGAAAATTTTTTCTTTCTTTTTGGGGGTCACCCCCCGGCCCCTCAGTGGGAAAAAGGCTGACTTTAAAAAAAAAATTGCCCCCCAACCGATACTCGCTTTTCTCCAGCTTCCCCTTGTGCAACATTATAAACCATGTTTCCAAAACCCCTTATGATTTTTGGTATAAAAGGAAAAATTTTCCATATAGTATTCCTGTTTTTTCCTCCTGGATAATGTTTTTTTGTTTCCAAGATGCGCAATGATCACCACCTTTTTCCCCTTTTCAATTTTATGGCTCACCTTTTTTCATATACCCACTGCAGACAAATCCACTCCCCAAAAAAACGAAACATTACTTCCTCCATATCCCTCCAATTTGAAAACCAGTCTTCCATTACCTAAATTATTTTTTACCCTCATCACTTGCCTTTCCTTTGTTCACTTTTTAAATTTCCTTTTAATACCCCCCCCCAAATTCATCACCCAACCCCTTGCCATTGGCCAAATTTTCCCGTTTTTCTAAATCTCCGGGGGAAATAAACCCTGCCCCAATAACACCATGGAAAAAGTGTCTAGAAAAAGAGATTTACCCAATCGGGGCCCTTTGGGTAAAAGCCAGTAACTTCCCCCTTAAAATTTTTCTACAACCATTCCTGGAAAAATGGGTTAAAAAAAGGGTTTGAAACCCAACTACATTTTCCCTTGAACCCCTCAAACTATCCCCCAAGCAAAATTTGGGTATAAAGGGGCCTTTTCCCTTCTCGGGGAAAAAAAGGAAAACTTTGGTTTTACCTTCCCAACAAAACTTTCCAAATTTTTGAAAAAAATTTTTTTTGTTATGGACATACAAATAGGGGAAAAGGATGAAGCTGGGCCATCTGTGGGCCAGCATTTTCATTTGATCAACGCTTTATCTCACTAGCCTACACAAATCAATTCATCCACAGCAAAATGATTTGCAAAAAATAACTGCTTTTGGTGAGATTTGAAAACCCCGTTGTCTAGTTTCTTTGGGGACTCCCAAATGACTGGGTTAAATCTTTGCCTGTTGCAATGTTATATTCTTTGCTTTAAAAACCCCTTGTTTTTATGAATGCATTGATTTGTGTATGCTTGTGAGTGAATTAGTGCTTTTATTATTTAGAGGAGGCTGGGCTTATGAATGCAGGGATCCTTTCAGGGACCAAAATACATCGATTTCCCTTTTTTGTTGCAGAACACCTAGATAACGTTTCTACACCAGGTTTCCGCAATGCAGTCAGACTTTTTCCGTTTTTTTGATAAAGTAATTGAAAGGAGCAGACAACCCCTCAAGGAAAATGGAGGATTTTCTTACTTGAAAGAGAAAACCCTATGTTCAAAAGAAACAAAAGCCACTCCCCTTTGTTGTTACGGATAGTGGTTAAAGGAAAATTTTTTGAAAAAAGTGAATTTTCCCCATAATATAGAGTTCCAGTCTTTGTTAAAAAAAATTTTAATTACTGTATTTTCTTTTTTTTTAAAAACCCAAAAATTAATTTTTTTAAGAAGTCTAGTTGTTTACATTTCCCCTGATAAATAATTTAAAAACTTTTTTGTTTTTTTATAAAAAGTTTTATTTTTTAGTGGGAAAAAGCTCAGCTTTACTTTAAAATTTTTATCACTTGTGCCATAAATTTTTTAAAATTTTGTTTGAGAGTGAAAGTTAAAAAATTTTTCGCAGTGTTCTTTTTAAAATTCCCTGGTGTCATGTCAGAACACTTGCTTATTTAAAAGATGCAAAGGGAAATTAAATTGCTCGGGGGAAAATATTGAAAAAAAAAAATTTTTTTTTTATGAAAAAATTAGAGAATTTTTTCCGTTGAAAAACCCCAAAAAAAACCCCAATTTTATGGAAAACTTTTAAAGGGAATACCTTCGCGAAGTTGCGACTTCGGCGTATTTAAAAAATGGCTTTCCCACTTTAAACCAATTTTCGGTAATTTTTTATTTTCCCGCAAACCCCCAAAAAAATCTAAAATTTCTTCAAAAACTTATTTTTTTTTACGTTGGCCAGAAATGCCCCTTTTTTTTAAAAAAAATTTGGATTTTTTTTTTTCTTTCAACCCCCAATTTTTTTTATGGGTCCAATGAAAAAGGATTTCCCCACATTAAACCTAAATTTATTTTGTGATTTGAACCCCCTGAATTTATATATTATAGTAAAAGGTATCAAAACGATTTTCCCGGACGTCAAAAGGGTTAAAAAGAATGCAGGTGATTATGGAATCTGAAATTGTAAAAAAACTATAGGTAAAGGAAAAAGTTTTTGCTTTGTTTCAAGGGGTTGGGAAAGACTTTACCGAATGCTGAATTTGGCTCGGTTCGGGCCCCCAATTACAGCATTGAAAAATTACAGTGCGGAATGTTGATGGTTCATGATACAGTATCCCTCATTGCGTTTAACGTTTACCGACGACTCAGACTTGCGAGGGGCTCTCTGGCCAGTTGTATAACTAAATAATGTTATTAGGTAATTTCCTCAAATTTTTTTTATTACAATTACAGTAACTGAGGTATTGGTTGGTGACAGCAACCACCAGGGGAGGGGACTACCCTCCTGCAAACGAGTGTAAAACAAAAAACCTGATTTGTTTTAGTGATGGTGGTTGCTGGTGTCTTTTTCCTGTTCATAAACATGCAAAATTTTAGTATGTCTTGCTATTTTCTTTCACTTAGGTCACACTACACAAAAGTAAAAACATATTATAACACCTCTCTGGGTTTTCTTCTATTTTCTTTTTTAGTTTTGTTTTGTTTAAATTTCCCCCTTATCCCATGGGGAAGGGAAAAGAATTCTTCCCCCTAACAGGTGTTGTAAAGGCAACTAAAATGCGGGAGCAAGGGCTAGTAACCCCTTCGTATAACTACTAAATTTAAGAAAAAATTTTGTTTTTTCTCTCTGGACGCCCTGCCCTTTGGGGGGAAATGGCCGATTTGTTGAAAGAAAACAGTACACTGCCAATAACATTTAAAAAAAATACCGAAATGTTTTAAATGGGGCAGAGATACATTAAACAATATAAAACCCCCTACCATTTTAGATGTCCTTACCTTTGGACGAATTGTTTACCCCTGGTCTTAGGACGGGAATTCCCTAGTAAGTGAGGAGGGGGTGTATTAACTGTAATGAAAATTTATAACTAAAAAGTTTTGAATGAATTTTTTTTGAAATCAAATTTTGTAAACCACCATTTGCTCTTTCTTACAGTCCTTGGATGGTTGACCTTCCATTATCAGAAAATGATAAGCATTTTTTTTCATGGAATATTCCAGTTTGGTGTGCCCCTGGACTGTAATGGTTGAGGTCTTCCAACTAGAGAAAGAGAATGTGGTTGAGAAAACCGCTTGCTTCTGCTTTGGATCTTTTAACCCCTTTTTTCTCACTTGGAGGTCAAGATTACTCCTTGCACTGTTCCCAAGATGGGTATTTTCCTTTTTTTGGTGAGAAAAATAGCTAAAACAGAGGGCCAGTTGCTTTACTCAATTCCCCGCTGAAAATTATATTGTATTATTCTTGTACTACATTTTTTTTTTAATGCACCGCCA
>NC_069432.1:44180511-44233927 GCF_026875155.1 Cherax quadricarinatus
AAAACTTCACTCGGCTGTACCCTTTCCCAGAACAACCCCATCTGAGATCATACATACCCAGGATGACTCGATTAGGAACACATTCGTTCAGCAAATGATGTCAACGAGAAAACGTCAGTGATCAAATAAAATTGGGCCCACAATGGCCCAACTTCATCCGTTCCCTATTTTGAGCCATAACAATAAAAATCTTTCAAAGAGCTGATTTAGGTAACAGCTCTTAGCTGCAATAAATTTGGGGAATCCTTAACCTGTAAATAGCTTGTCAATAAATCTAGGGATCCTTAAACCTGTAAAAACCATGTAAAAAAAAAAAAAAAAAAAAAAAAAAAAAAAAAAAAGGACATACCCTTTCCCCTGAGGAAGTCTATTTTTGCGTTTCCCCTTGCTATCACACAATGACACCGTTTTAAAGTTTGATCCCGGCGGTTCCTTCCCCCAATTACCACCGATAAAATCAAAATTTTAAAAATTTCTGATGGCCCCAGTGAAAACTGTTTGAAAAAAAAAGGAGACAATTTTTAAAAAATTATAAAGTCTCTTGCGCCCCGTTTTTTTTCGTTAAATTCAAAGAGAAGTTTTAGCAAAATAAATGTCTCGCTTACCAGAATCGAAATGCTGCTTCCTTACCAGATGAAGTAAAAAGGCTATGGAGGGGTCCCCTATCTTTTGCGGGAAGACAGTTTCAGCGGGCTCTTTATAACACTAAAGGGGGGGGCCCTTAAGCCAGGGGGGGGTTTTTGGGGGGGATACTCTCGCAAGGTGACCTTCCTCACAGAGGGAAGCACAAATATAACCTTGACTACTTAGGGCAAAAGTATTTTCACAAGGAGGTAACATTTTAAAATTCTCTCTAGCAATGCAACACTAATCTGTCTTTGAAAAAAAAGCGATTTTTCCGAGAAATTTTTTTTAAAAAAATAAAAAGCTTTTTAATCCCACAAGGTTGCTTTAGAATAAACACAAACAATAGACCGCAGTGAGAAAAAAACACTTTGTGTTCTGCCGGAAAAACGATATAAATTTTTAAATTTTTTTTTTTTAAAAAATTTTTTTTAAATTTATGCCATAATTCTCTGGTTTTTTCCCGTAACTTCAAAAAGAAGGAAGACTATTTTTCTTGTCCAAGAGAAGAAAAAAAAAAGCCCCATTATTTTGAACTGTACAAAGGGAAAGAATTTACTTACAAGCCTAGGGCCTGTTGAGGGATAGCATCTAATCTTAAATTTCTGTGAGCGTCAATATGAAACAGCCCAAATATAGTGATTTTTATTCCAAGGGGGGGAATTAAAACTATTTTTTATTTTCCCAAATTCATTTTTTATTTATGCTCGCACATCCAAAATTTAAAATCTATTCTGGTCGATGGATAAAACACCAGTGGTCTGGCAAATATAAAACTACCTTATTAGGGGGGGGCTTAGAAACGTTCCCAGTTTTTTTCAATCGGGAGAGCGCTCCCTTGGCTGTTGTTAAATTTAAAATATTGAGGTTTCGCCCAGGCAAATGATTCATAGAAAATTTAATTTTCTTTCCTCAATGCCCAGAGGTTAATTGCTTCTAATATAATTACTAAAGAGGGGGAAATCACTGTTTATGTGAAAACTGTATTATTATTAATACAACCGAAAAAATGGCTAACCCCCATGCTCAAAATAAGACCTTTCTCCTTATGTTTTCCTGCATGGGCTTCAGGGGAAAATTACCAAAAAAAATTTTGGCGGGAATTACATGCCCCCCCATGGTATCTATTAGGAGGCCTTTTGATTGGACCTACACAAATTTTTACTTAGATGCAATTAAAAGTATATATTATCGGTTTTGCGCCTAAGGCAGAGACTTGTTCAAGGCCATATAAGCAATGTATATGGGTATACCCTTTTAACCATAGCTTAGGTAATTAATAGGGCGGTATGTGCTGGCATCATCCGTTTTCAGATCCACGCTTGAGGGGATAATTCCAGCCAAAATTTTTAAATCGATATTGTAAAGCAAAATTTGGGCCCCAGAGGGGATATGTCCAGACCCAAAGGGGAAAACACAGATTATGCCCGTTCTTTATCATTCTTTGTCAGTATTTTGGTTTTTTTTTGCCGATGTGCGGGCGAAATGGCTGTATCGAACAATTTAGTTAACCTTCTCCTTTAAGTCGGGCAAGAGATACCCCGTCGGGGCGATACCGATAAGGGCTTCTTTTTACTGACGCAGAGTTAATGAATGACCGAAATTTAAAATAAATTTGTTTCCGTTATTTGCCGCCCCCAGGAAACAGGACACTTTTAAATAACGTTTGGAAAATCCTTTTACAGAGCGATTTTGCTTTTTTTCCCCCCCAGTGGACTTTGCCCTCAGCCTCTGTTAGAGTCACCTAAATTCTAAATATTTTGCCTAAATTGAATGCTCCGGGAACTCGGGAATTCTAAATTCTAGAAAATTTTTTTTTTATTTTTGGAGAGAGGAAGGTTTACGGGAGGTATCAAAACTCTGAGTGGAGCTAGGAACTCTCAATTTTCCAGTCTATGGGGTCGGGGAATTGAAAATGACCTTGAAAAATAATTTTTTAACGGGACTTTGAGTCCGCTGTTTTCAGCCCCACACCCGCCATGGCTAAAACAACTTTTTTATACGAGAAGAAACATCCGTTTTATAAGCAACTTGGCTTCGTGGGCGTTTATTTAACTTGATTTATTATTCAGGGGGCCCGCTTAGCCACCCGTTTACTCTGCCACCTGTAATAACTTTCTTTCAACTCCTTTTTTAAAGCATCTATCCCGTGAATTTAAGAGCAGTTTTTTCATGTCTTTTTTTTTCCCAGACTGATATCATCGAGCATTTTATTTCCCAAAATTTACTGACTTGGCGCAGCCACTCAAAAAGAAAAGGTAAAGCTCTTTTAGCGACCCCAAAGCCAAAAAAAAACCCCCCCACCTGGACTCTTATGGCGCGTGAAAAGTTTGTATATCCCCCAGACAGCCCCACATGGGGGGGTTTAGGGAGAATAACTCCAAAATTCCTGTCAGAGGGCACTTAAAAGGGTACCGCATGTTTGGCGTTGGGAAAAAACTAACCATTTTTCGCAAGTTGGTTCTTTTTATTTTATGGGTCTTACATGTAACACTACGAGGGAATGACCGCTTTAAAAAGACATTACCAAACTGACGCTTTTTGATAGCTATTTTATCTAATTAGTTAGCAAGAGGTTTGTACATCATGGGAGACACCTTTTGAAAAAACCCCTCCTGAAAGGCGAAAGCTCCAAAATTTTGATAACTGACTGCCGTATTTTTTGCGGTTCCAAATATCACAAATTAAAACATAATAAACTCCGGCAGTGGGGTCAGGTTTAATGGGCAATCTGCTTGGGGAAGGAGGTCCCCCGGGCACGTCACTACAAAAATAAAAAAAATTTTTCAGCGCTGCTAAGCCAAGCACCCGAGTATTTCGGTTTAAAAATTGAGCTTTAAATAAAGTGGCACATGTTTTTTCCCAAAGGGGTTCGCGATCTCTCGAAACAAAAAACCCTCCCAATTCCGACATCAAATTGGTACCCTTTGGGGGAAAGGCCAAATAATTATCTCAAAAGCTTTTTTTTAAATCTGCTTTTTACTTCGATTAATTCTTCAAAAATAGGTGGCATCTGCGAAAACACATCATTTTTTGGTAAAAGTGGGGGACTATTGCTTCTGTACTTATTCCTGTTTCAGTAATGTGATTTTTAAATGTCAATACCGCTTGGGCACGTCTTTGTTAGAACTTTGTTTTTGGGATACAAAACATTAAGCAAGGCTTTTCCCCCGAGTTCAAGGGATGGATTTAAAGGCGTTGCAGTAATTAATTTTAAAAGGGCCCCGAACTGTTTTGTCAAAAAGTAAATATTTTGAACTGCTCAAATAGAAAATTTTCCCCCGGGACCCCCTCTTCCATGTTGGGGGACGAGACATATGAGGAAAAATAAAAAATATGCCCAATATATATTTTTTAAAGGTTTAAAAAAAAACTTATTTTGAAGACTTACATTTTTTTTTTTTTATTAGTTCAGCATTTGGGAAATAAAAAATCCACTCATCGTGCTTCGTTTGCTTTTTCCCCGCGTGAAGTGACCTCGATCCATCAGGCATGTCCATTTCACGCTGCCTGTCTCTTTATTTCCCAAATCCCACCGGCGGTCCGAGTCAGCACCGTTCCAAACCCCAAACTGCCGCGGCTGCTGCTGCTGTTGCCGCTGCCGCCCCCGGCACGCTCCCACCGCTGATGCGCCAGTCCCTTGTTCTCCACAGACAGCGTAGAAATTTCCCTTCTAGAGCTTGGGGGGGAGGCGCCGCGTTCAATTTCCACCTCATCTAGGAGTTTTTTAGGTACTGCCAAGTAGGGGGCTCACTGACGGTACGAGCAAGCTGTCTAAATTTCCCTTTCAGTAATAGGTCTTAAAATGTTAATGAAGGGAGATATTCGGGAGCCATTAGGGCCTTTTTTCTGCTCATCCCAAATTTACGGGGGGGTAAAAATTACCCTTTTGATGTTGCCATTGGGCTATCACCCCCCCCATCCCGGGGAAAACCAACTAATTTAAAAACCAAATTCTCGATTCTTTTGCGGTCCCTTCTAAAAACCGCGTACATAAGCTTTTTCGAGACTACCCTAATTGCTGTTGCGAAATTTTCATTCTTTCAAACAAGACCCGCAGAAGGGCAATTGTGCTGCAAGTTTGGTCTTAAAAAATCCTCGGGCCTGTGTCGAGGTTGGGGGTGCAGGGTTTGGGGGGTTTTTTAGGACAATTTCCCCGGGTGTGCCCCATCGCGCTATGGCAGGGGTTCACCAGTTTAGCGATTTTCGCTAAATTTTGGAAAAAAGGATTTTTTTTCCCAAGTGAAAGAGGCCGGCTCGTAGGACGAGCAAAGTACTTGTGGGGATACACAACAATCCCCTTTCCAGGAAATTCTTCGCCCGTTTTCCCCCCAAAAATTACGGAAATTTATTTTCCCATTCTCGCCCCCCCAACTTTTGGGTTCCTTAGAGCCCTCCGGGGGAGTGAGACGGAAAGTTTATCGGTACGTGGCGGGGGGGTTTTAAATACCGCGTGTGAGCCTCCCCTCCTGCGGGGGGTTTTGGGTGGGGGTTTTTGGGGGCCTCTCTAGGTCGAATTCGTCTAAGGTGCTTATACAAGCTTTGGGCCCCTTCAAAAGTTCTATATATCCCAAACATGCTACATATTCTAAGCG
The DNA here is from genome assembly GCF_026875155.1 of Cherax quadricarinatus. Classification (NCBI taxonomy): domain Eukaryota; kingdom Metazoa; phylum Arthropoda; class Malacostraca; order Decapoda; family Parastacidae; genus Cherax; species Cherax quadricarinatus. Next base: position 44,185,731 of record NC_069432.1, read on the forward strand.
CGATTTCACCCGTCAGTTCTTTCTGTTTTAAAATTGCCCAAAAAATTTTTCAATTTATAAAAAGTTTAAAAATCTGGTCATCGGGCAATTGACTTTGAAGGATTCGTAGGTTTGCCATAAACTTTTGTATCACACGAGCTTTTAACACACTTGCGAAAATTTTTTTTTTGTTTTTGACGTTAATTGAGAAATAATTCGACAAAGGGGGTCCTTTTCCCCTTCTTATTCAACGGGAGATTAATTCCTCGGATTCAACTGAGGCTGGTCCTTTTTTTTTTTTTTGAATAGCACTTCGAGAAGGAACTTTTTGTCTCTATCCTGCCCGGTATTTAAAAAAGGGGCAAAGCTTTCTGACTTTATAAAGCTTAAATTTAAAGGCTAGCCAGAGGGGTTTTTTTTTTCCCGGTCTTTTTAAAACAAAAAACCGCCAAAATAATTTTTTTCCCCTCGCCTTGTGATTTTTTATAAATTTTGGCTCTAATTAATAAGGCCACAATTTCCCTACAACGGGCAAAAGTTTTTTATCGATGTACGCCACTGTTTGTCAAAGATTAATGATTTTAAGATTTTAAATTAGGTATGGAGGAATAAAATACCTCTTATCCCACCGAATAAAAGAATTATTCTAAAAAGATTCACATGGTTTTTCGCGTATGGCAATTCTTCTCTCGTGAAATACAGATCAATTATTTCATTTAAATTTGGGGGAAGAGCCTCAGGCGAAGAGAAAGACTGTTTTTTTTCTTAAATTAAAGATAAAATTTTTCCCGGGGGGGAGTTTATTTATTCCTATTATTATTTTTCTTTTTCGGATTTTTTTTTTTCTCTTAGACTCTCGCGGGACTACCGGGGGGGCGCCCGCCACTGCAGCCCCGCAGCCGCGGGGCCCCGCCACGGGGCCGCCCCACCACCCCCACCACGCCCCCGCCACCGCCGCGGCGCCATTACAGCGAGCGAGCTTATTTGTTTTTTTTTTTGGGGGACTCACCAGCCAACAAAGACTGGGTGGGTGCCCGCTCTGGGACGTGGGTAGCTCGAACGGAAATTTACCCTTATAGGGGCGAGTTCTAGCGGGGCGGTGCTGACCTTCTCATCCTTGTTTTGGGCGGTTTCACTTTCACTCCGAGAGGCGGAAGTTTCCTTCCACGCACCATAGGGGTGGTTTGATGCTTCTGCGAAGGCGGGAAAAGGAGATTCGCGCTTGGGAGGGGGAAGAATTTTTTCCATTTTTAAAAAATATTTTTTTTCGGCGGTTACCCGGGGGAGGAAAAAATTTCCTTTCCCAAACCATTTTCGATTATTTTTTATTTTAAAAAAACTACAAATCAGCGAGATGACCAGAGGTAAAGTGAGTAAGATGCCCCCTCCCGCTTCGAAAGAAGAAATTTTTTTTTTAAAAAAGGGGATTTTTTTTAGGGGCAACGGTGGAATGTCTCCTCAAATTTTAATTTCTCAAAATAGCGGTTCTACTGTTAGATTTTTCTTAAAAAATTTAGTAAATAACTCAGAATGAAATTAAAATTTTTTTTTTTTTTAAATTCCTTTAAAAATACGATTGGCGAGCTTTAGCTGGAGTTTTTTAATAAAATTAATAACTCTGTGTTGCCGGGCAGGGGCTACCCTGTCGACTTTTTTGCATGTCCTTCTCGTGCACCCGCTATCTGATTTGGGGGTAACCCACCCACTCACCGATATTCTCACTGCCGTCAGTTTTTTTTCTCCGTTTTTCAATATTTTAAGGGGAAAAAAATTTCGGGTAAGATTTTCTTTTAATTCCTGAGCGTAAAATTGCCCCGAGTATTTTTTCCCCGCCAGGTCGAAAGAAAATATGTGGGATTACTTGCGAATTATAAAAACCGAGGGGTTTTTAAAAAATTTCTTCGGTTTTTGAGGCCAAAAACTCTTGGAAATTACCCCCCGGTGGCTGTTATCCGCACATGCGTCCAAGCAGTCGGGGGACTATACGGGGCTGATGAGGGGCATTTAAATACAAAGCCCAAACGCCAAACGAATGTCCGGGGAAGACTCAAGAATGCCTTGTTGTGGAGTTTGACCTTTCTTAGAGAGGGTGAGGAGTTGATTGTAATTTCTACTATGGCGGGTAATACCTTAAATTTTAAAGAATTTTTAAAGTCAATAGCGTAGATTCTTGCTTAAGCTGCGAATAGCCTTTCCACTTTTGCACCCTTAGTTCCGGAAGGTACTGTTAAATTTTAATATTTTTTTTTTAGGTAATTCAAGAGGACGTTTATAAAACTCGGTCCCTCGTCCGTTTTTAAATCTCAAAATTTCCACGGAAGGGGGGGCTTTCTATAAATTTCGAAGGTACAAAACCCTTTTTTTATTTTTTTTTTGACTAGTCCTACCGCCTTCATTAACCTTGAAAAGCATCTATGCAAACAAAAATATTTTAATGCCGCCATTGGGGAATGTAATAAATTTCCCCCAAAACGCAGGTGAGTATAATCAGGGGCACGGCTATGATTTTCCGCTGGGAAATCGCAGAGGGTGCAAAATTTTGCAAAATAAAAGGCCCCTGAGAAGAGAGATAACTATTCGTCTTTTATAAGTAATAGAGCGTTTTTTCTCCCTGCTGCTCAAAAAAATTTGTTAACATTCCCAGTAAAGCCCCCGGGGCTATTGACGCTATAAACTTTTTCTAGAATTTTTTTTTATGGAATTTAAGGCCATTTTGTTTTTACCAGTGGTAAAAGTTTCACAGTTTCCCTCTTCCGGGGAAGAAGCTTCGTAATTGAATTTCCTTGGACGGTTAAATCAACCAGAAATAGCCGTTTTATCCGCAGTGGGGTGACGAAATTCAAAAAATTTCGGGGCTAGTTTTTTTTTCCCTAATTTGTCGCCCGAGACATTCCAACTGAGGGCAGATCTCGTTGTCTTTTAAAAAAAAATGACTACAATTTAAACGTGATCGTGCAGCGTATTTTTTTCCTGTGGAAATTAAATTTTGAGAATGAGAATTTCGGATATTTTTCTCGTGTCTTCCTCTAGAAAAAAAATTTGCTAAATATCATCTTTTAATGCTTCATTTAAAAAGGTCATCAATTATATAGAAGGGTTTTTGTCGCTCAAGGGGATTTTGGGAATCCGCCGGGTTAAAGACCCTTTTTCTAAAATGATTTTCTCACTAAGAGAGGTGATTTGTTTTAAGGGGGATTTTATCATCCCCACGGGAAAATTTTTCTGCGAAAAAAACCGCATATTTCGACATAAAACCCCCATAAATGCCTTTGCCTGCTCCCCAAAACCAGCAACAATTTCTTGCAGGTCCGAAATATTCAACTCTTCCTCTGTAAAAAGGGACAGCCTTTGTCCATCTTCCCATCCAAATGACCTTTTTTTTGGAAGAATCATCTCATATATAAACATTTCTTTTTTTTTTCAAAGCAGAGGGGGGGGGGGGAGTTTATCCCGGAATAAGATAACAATGGGGCAGTCCTTCCCCCGCCAAAGGGGCCTAGAAAAAAAAACCCGACCGACAGGAAAGGGCGCTGGATTTTACGCATTTCACTTCCTGGCGGGGGGGGGGGGCCCCTAGCCAGGTGGCGGTGGTAGAATGGGGTCACAGACAAAGAGAAACAGGGGGTCCCCCCCACTTTCTGCCAGTGATGCCTATTTATTTAATTTTTTTTTTGGGGAAAAAAAATTATTATTATTATTTTTATTTTTTAAGAATATTTAGTTTTTGGGGATGGGGCAAATCTAAAATTAAAACTTTCCCTCGCCTCCTTTAACAAAAGGGAAATTCACATGACTAGGCAAATTTTTGTAAACCCCCTACTTGCCCGGGGCTAAAATTCTTATTTTTTTTTTTTCGGAAAAAAGTTCTTCCCCAATTTTATCCCTCTTTTTTTATTGACAAAAAGAAATCTTTTTTAGATTATATTTTAATATATAGACTTGCAGGGGTTTTTGTTTTAAAAAATTTTTTCGTGAAAAAAAGAACGATGTGAAAAACTGTACCTCTACTTTGGGGAAATTAAACTCTTAAGCACGCAAACCTAAAAGTGAGCTATAAAAACGCTCACCTTTTCGTCTAGGGCGAAAGGTTCTTCCCGCCACTCAAGAAATTACCAGCTAGTTTAAAAGGGAAAAACTTCTCTATCATGGGAGATTTAAAAAATTACATAATTAAATAATTTTGAATATGAGATGTTGTGTATTTTCAGCTATGGCTCGTCCCCCCGAGATGCCCCCTATCGGGCGATTGTACCCTCAGGGTGCAGCTATCACACATTCCCCTGTAGTTTTTTGCGGGCTATCATGTGTGTACGAATGCACACTCATCGCAGGGAAATGCTGAAGGTGAGATTACCAGGTTATTCTCGAATTGAAGTTTTCTAAAAAGCTATTTTCGATAATGAAATAGCTTTGACAATAAAATTTTTTCCAAAAGTTGGGGGGGGCAATACTCCAAACAGTGATCCGGGGGGGGGCCAGGAAGAAAAGGTCACGCTCTTTTCTTAACCAAATTTTTTTTTATTAACAGCAAACAATTTTAAGATATGTTTATAAAATATTTACAACAAGAATAAAAATCATTTTTAAACCCCATAATTCCATAGATTGCTTTTCTTTTCCCCGTTTTATACTTTTAAAAGTAACATTTTTTAAAAAATTTCTCGAGTTATAATTAGTTTAGTAGACACTAAAAAAAATAAAATAAAAAAACTTTTTTTTAATTATTTATGCAGATCGTGTTGTCCTCCCATGAATCTTCGCCGTAACACTCCCACAAGAGAATTGAGCCCATTTCCGGGCCAGTGGATGGAACCACCGCCACAATAAAGCTCTCTTCCAAGGATCATTACTACTCTTCTTGGTTTCCCCCTCCTCTGCTAAGCAAGTTCACTTCAGGAAAAAAAATTTTCGTTCAATGAGGGAAGGGGGGACTGAAAGGGAGACGTTCCTTTCAGAGGAACCTCACATCTTGGCATCTAATGCTTTAAATCACTTCGCCGAATAAAATATTCAATTCCTGGTCTCATAAACAACCCCCCTATTTTTTCTTTTGTCCTTCGCAACAACAATTTTAGCGCTATTAAAGAAATTTATCACTGTTCTACGGGCGGCACTTTATGAAAATGCCTTAGGATTTTTGCCGAACTGAGCCTTTTTTGCGCAGACAGTCGCTACTGGGGGGAGGGGAAAATCGTGACATTATATAACTTTTCCCGCGCAACTAGTTACGCGAAGATAATCTCGCTCTTTCGGTCATGGAGGGATACCTTAGCAGCATTAAAACTGAAAATTTTATCGGGCGAGGGATCAGGCTTCAAAAGTTTATAAAAGGGTTTTTTTTATTGTAAATCAAAAATGGAGTGCGTGGATACCTAGGGACTTTTAAATATCCCACATCTTTTTTGAGGGAAAAAAAAACAAAAAAAAAAAGAGGATAAAAAATACTTTTTTATTTAATGTCTGGCGGCCTTTTTTTCGTAGACTTTGGGTGGGGCTGGTATAAAATCAGACGATTTTATCTAGATTGTAGCCCTTTGAAATTTTTTCAATTACTCGCGGTGACTTTCCCTGTCCAGGGGAGGACATCCACAAAATTTTAGTCTGACAACAAAAACAATATTTAAATTTTTTCAACTTCTATGAAGGGAAAACCCATCATGCTACTTTAGTCGAGGGTAGTAATAAATATTCCTGGTAGTGCCCCGTTATTTTTTGGGAAAGACCATGTAGCTTTAATCAAACACTTCCAGAAATATATGAGAATTTTCTCCAGAAAACATTCACGCTAAGCACTTTTGCTTGAAATTGTTTAAGTGAAATAGTGCATTTGAAAATTAAAAACTCATTTCAATTCATGCGACAACCCAAAAAAAGTTTGATTTTTCCCCCCACTGGAAAAACTTTTTTAAATTTAAAATACTCACAAGGGCTACTTTCCCCTCATATGCCTTTGTGGATTTAAAAGCTTACTCGATAATCGTAAACCAGAGGGGGGAATAACAGCTAGACACGTAGCAATAGTTATGGAATAGTGATAGAAAAATAAACTATAAAGATGAATGTCCATCGGGGGTAAGTGATTGACATATTATGATAGACTTTTGTCTTTTTGGATTGGATAAAAATGAACACCCCTGTTTTCCACTTTATATGACCAGGGGGCACAAACATTTTGCCAACAAAGAAGGCAACCGTCATCAGGGCTTTACTCTTCCAAACCAAAGGGGAGGGATCATGACCATCAAAGCCTAAAGGGTAATTATTTAGGGGAAACCCGCAAAAATTGCAATTTAAGGCAGAAAAATTAGGTAAATATTTGCCTTTTTATTTATCCTACAATGATATGGCTTTGATAATTAAAGAACTAAGTGTTAAAAGCCCCCAATGTTTTAATAAACAGGGATATAAATTCCTAAAGGTAGAAATAGGAGACTCGTTTCCCGGATAGTCAGCCTTCTTGTCCCCGGGTTTTGGCTTTTGGTCAGGCGCACTAGCTCAAAACACCCTTTTAATTCCCAAAAAGGGAGAAATCATCACCCCCCAAAGTTGGGGAGCTTTTTAAACCCAAACAAGTGTTTCCTTATGAATATTGCGCTCCCCAGAAAGGGTCGAAGAGAAACTTTTCCCCCAAAAAAGAGCTTTTTACATTCTCTGTCAAGAAACATATTACCAAGAAGAATTCGATCATGCTCATCTGGTTTGGGGGAAAAACAGCTGTCAAACCTAGGGGGAAATATCTCCAAATTATCTCAGCGTGATGTGGGGCTTTTGGCTGACATATTCACCTTTCAAGGAGATTATATACAAACATCTATAATCTGATGTTGTTCACTAGTTTCTCTCCCGGGTTTGCCCAGATGCTTTCTTAAAAAAACCAGGATGGAATTAGAATTAATTTCGATCAGGGCTTTATAACATCATACAGCCAAAAAAAAAGAGGGGGGCTTTACTACTGCTGTTAGGGGCGTTTTCTCAGCCAATAACCATTCATTAATCCCAAATTTTTAGAAAAAACTTTGTAAGTAAATTTTTGTTTCGGGATTTTAATCTCTTTAGGTTTTTGCATACGAGGGGCTGCCCCCAAAAGCAAAACATCGAAAAACCCCAAACCCCAGAAATGGGGATTTTTTTTCCGCAAATGGGGGGTCTTTCTCCCGAAGAAACCTCAAACCTATAAAAAGGTTTCGGTTCTTAAGACACTCTAGGAAACCCCAGAATTAGCTCGCTACACGGGTGACTTCCACTATGTCCTATCACAAACAATAAAAATTTGATGATCATCGAGTACGCAAACACTATTGGCAATCATAATCAAAAACTACCCCGAAAAAATACAAATTGTGGGGGGACCATCTCCCCAAAAAAAAACTACTAATATCATTCCCCTTTTTTGCATTGTTCTTGAATAGGTCTACAAATTGAGAAAATCATAGCATATATGAATTCCACAAGGAAAAAATCTGGGGGCTTTGTTTAAACGAACGGAGGCAACGAAAATAGCACAGTAAAAAATGTCACGATTATTTAAATTTTTGCCAATTCTTATTGGCAAAACATTGTTTAAAAACCCTCAAAATATGCCAACAAAACAAGCTCATAACATCACAAGCAATTTTTTCGACGGGAGAAGCCACTATTTAAGAAGCCATAAAGCTTCGAAAAAAAAAGTATGGTTACGACGGGACGCCAGCCCAAAAAAACCCCTTACCCTAATTACATAGGGTACCGATCTAAACTTGCCAAAATTTTAAACGTACCATTTTTGGTATATGATTCTTAAAAAAACATACCCAAAAAAAATAAAACTAATCTAATATCCCAAAAGTTCATCGCCTGTTTAAAGGGCATCAAAAACCTTTGATGAAATCGGTAAGGGAACCCCCTTAGGAAAGGATAGACACATCAAAATTTTCCCCCCAGACATCCCCCCTCAATTTATAAGGAAAGGGATCCAGGGTTACTTAAAAGTGAGGTGGGGGGCCGCCTTTTCAAAATATCTGCATTTTAAACCCAAAAGATAGCATCCCCGCTAGCAGATAATAAAAAACACTACGCGGCGAAAGGAGTTCCTCAGTTTAACAAAAATTATTAACCATAATAACTTTTGAAAGTGCTGAAAGACGGTTTTTAAACATACCTTCCAAAATAGTCAAATTTGAAATTTTTAAAAAGGTCTGACCACTATACCATAGGAAACGAGGTCTTAGCTCATTTGGGGTGATAAGCGCTTTTTCTTAGATGCCCATCACCGTATCCATGGTCATCCAGAGCCGGAAAAAAACAAAGTTTAAATTATTTAAAGATAAAAACAGATGACAAAGGGAGGAAGACAAGAAGCTAAAAGCATACTGAAGAAGGGGGGAAAAAAGAGGGGAAAAAGATGAAGACGTTGCAATCTTTGGCGGGGAAAAAAAAAAACCTAAAAGATTTTTTTCCCCCGGGTCAAGCATCGACGCGAGAGAGGGAAAACTTCCGCCACTGCTCGTAGTTTCATGCTCTTTGAAATAGCTGTTTCTGAGGGGGAGGAGGGAAAAAAACAAAGTAAGTTTAACTAATAAATATATTTTTAAGAGACTTTTTTTTTTTTTCACCCTTGAAAAATTTGGTTTTTATCCTTTTTTTTCACAAAACAAAACCCCCCCCCCCCCCCCCCGATGTAGGGGAGAGCGAGCGCAGGGCTGTAATCACACCCGATGACCCCCAAAAAAGCAGGTGGCTGCAAAAAAACTCCATCAGAGACCCCCCCCAATTATTAAGTCGACCCAGTCACCTGAATCCTTTGTACGCCTCTCCCATCTTCAGAGTGATTGAGTTTGGGGGTCAGAATGCATTTCCCACCTTCTTTTTACTTAGTAATACACAAAATAATCTCTCTACCCCCTTGGGGATGAAAAAACATATTAAACTTGTACCCTGACAGCCCCCTGAGGGTTTTCAGACCCCCCCTTACACATTTTTTTCCCCCCTCATTATCCGAATCTGCCACCTGCACACCTGAACCTTTGTTCTACTTCTGTACCCACTTAGTAATCATAGGGAAAAAGACCCTATCCCCTTGGGGGGTGATTAAAAAATATTAAACTCAACCCGTCAGCCCAAAAGGGCATGCAGACCCCCCATTATCTCATTTTCCAGGCATTATCCGGGAGTGTTTTTAGCGACCAACTTATCCCACCATGCCCAAATTATAGGGGAAAACCCAATCAAAGCTTAAACCTGTTCCCCCCCACCCATTTTAGCCCAGTGAACCCTTTAGCAATTGGTATGGGTGTCGTTGGCCCACTCCCAAGGGGCCAAATGGGGAAATAATTATTACTAAAATAATTTGCTCCATACCAGGTATCCAGAAGCAATCCCTCTACGCAAGATAACAGCTCGAGTGGTCTTAAGGCTTTGATGAAGTTTTTTTCCCATGTTGGTTTCCTCGGGGGGTACAAACAGATCAAGGGTCTAACTTTACCTCAAAATTATTTAGAAGTGTTAAAGGGGTTAGACGTACAGCCCAAATTTTTCAACTGCCTATCACCCTCATCTCGGAGTAGTAGAGAGATTTCATCAAACTTTTTAAGACAATAAGCGAGCTTATTGAAATGAATAACACAAGGATTGAGATAGGGTATCCCCTTTCTCTTGTTTGCCATGCGGGAAAGCACCCAAGAATCTCTCATTTCACCCCTTTCGAGCTTGTCTATGGTCATCCAGTGAGGGGACCACTGACTATTCTGAAGGAGCATTGGCTGGGGGGTTTGAAAATGAGGCTTCCCTGCCGGAAAATGTTCTCTTTTTCAGGAAACGATTGGACCAGCAAGACAGATGGCAGCAGACAACCTCAAAGCTAGTCAGAGGGCCATGAAGCAGGGTACGATCAAAGGGCAGCCCTCGCTCCTTCAGTGTTGGAGAGGAAGTGTTAGCTTTGGAGCTGGTTCCGGGACATGCCTTGGCTGCACGATTTGATGGACCCTTTGTCATCAAAAGGCAGGTCTGGCCCCAATTATTAATAAAGATGCCTGGCCGTCGAAAATCAGAAAGGAACTGTGCACATTAACAGGTTGAAAAAATACCATTCTAGGGCAGGAGTTGCCGCTATTCAAGTTGAGTGTAACGATACTGAAAAAACTTCCTGTAACAACAGAAGTAAGGCTGTGCAATTCAGCCATCTTTGCAAAATCCCTTGGCACACAAAAGGGGAAACTCAGTGTAAAAGGGAGCCTGTGACTTGGTTAAAGTTACTCCAAAAATTTCCAGATTTGTTTGGGGATGTACCCAAAGTAAATTGCCTCCCCATGATGTGGATGTCGGGGAAGCTGTTTCAATAAAGCAGGCTCCTTACCGCTTGAACCCAAACCCAAAACTACACAGGGAGGAAGAAGTTGAAATTCCTCCTTCAAAACCAGTTTGTAGTGCCTAGCGAGAGTCAGTGGGCATCTCCATGCCTGATGGTTCCCAAACCTGATGGATCCATGCGTATGTGCAAAGGCTGACTGTTCCCCTTTGCCACGTATGATGTGATTGATGCTGTGGGAGGGGCAAAGTTTGTGAGCAAACTGGACTTACTTAAAGGTTATTATCAGATACCCCTCACCCAGCGAGCCAAGGAAATTTCAGCCTTTGTCACTCCAGCTCATTCATTGTCACTCCAGCTCATTCTAGCTCAAAACATCCACAAAAGTCATTATATTAGACCTTAGTGCAATTACAAGTGAGAGTCTTCTTCTATTTTAAAAATTTGTATTTTTATATTACTAGTTTATACCTAGTTGTACTTTAGTTCATTCCGCAAAACACAGACAACATCAAACTTCTTTATGTGTAGTAGTGACTATACTCAAAGACCAAAATACTCTAGCTAAATACTTATCCAAGCTTCCCACCACTACAGATATCAGTACTAGAACTAAACACATAACTCAGGATATAAATAACCATAATTTAAACCTAGAAGATGATTGATCACTTTTGACCCTGATCTAAACCTCCATAATCTGACACCCAATCAAAACCAAATTGGAAAGTAACTGCCTTTATTACACAGCATCACAAGCCAGCACTATCCTAAACAATGCTAAAACCCTATCAGTACTTAACTACAACATCAGGCCCCTTAAAGCAAACACGATAAAGACCCCCTTTGGCACTCCTTGAATCACTAAAGACACCCTTCTCCTGCTTATTCTTACTGAAACCTGGCTTAAGCAGGACACAATAGAAATCTACCCTCTACCAGGATACACAGCAATCCACAACTGCAGACCAAACCAAGTTGGGGGTGGTATTGCAATCTATTACTCTAACCAATTATCTTGTATTAGCTCCACTTGCTTTAGTGAGAATATGGGGAATACATTTTTGCTAATTTTAACTGTAAAAAACCTTAAGACACCTATAAAAATGGGTGCCATTACCGGATACCTCACACAAACATCCCAAATTTCAGTGAGAAATTAAAGTCACAATAACAAACAGACAAATGAATAAGCACCACCTTCTCTTAGCTGGAGACTTCAACATCAACCTTGGTTTACTAGATGATCAGCCTGAAAACTGATTTCATCAACAAAAATGAACAACACACTTCTCATACCAACAAACTAAACCAACCAGGCTCACTGAGACAAGTGCAACCATAATAGACCACATATGGACCAATATACTAGCCCCCCTTAAATCAGGATAATCACAGATAGCACTACAGACCACTACCCTACCTTCCTCCTGACAAAAATTAATAAAAACCCCCACTTGAATACAAAAAAAGTCTCATTTAGACTCCATGACGAGGCCTCAATAAGGAAGTTCACAACTGACCTAGAGATTGTTGACTGGGCCCACAGAATTATCCAAGGCCAATGGGAAATTTATGACTGGACAGACATTTTTTTTTAACAAATTACTTGACTATACAACAAACATTTTCCTAAAAAAACGAAACAGATCACAAACAAACGGCTTTGGTTGCCCATGCTAACCAGCACCATTCTGAAATCCATTGACAAGAAACACCAATATGAAAAGCAATATAGACAGGGCTTTAATACACAAAGAAAATTCTTAAACACACTATCATCAGTTCCCCACCAAAATAATAAAGAAAGCAAACAACTATTACTACTCCAGTAGATTCACAGACACTAGAGGAGATATAAAAAAGACCTGGAAAACACACTCAGATTCTAGGACCCACAAACTTTAAAAAACAAGAATATTTTCCTAAAAAAACCAATGAAACACCACTACATCCCACTGACACAGCTAACAAGATAAACGACTTCTTCTCAAACCCTAGGATCTAATCTCACCAATAAAATCCCACATACTAATGCCCATACCGGGGACTACCTAGATGGGAATTTCCCAAATTCCTTCTATCTTGCACCAACTGAGCCCTCGGAAGTCACCGAGATTATAAGTCACTTAAAAACAACTCAGGGAATCTGTCTAATGTCCCACCATTACTGTACAAGCGAGCGGCCCAAAATCCTTTTGCATGCTATTTCATTACTTTTTAACAAGTCACTAGAAACTATCACCTTCCCGAAACTACTCAAATGGCAAGGGTTACACCAATACATAAAGGTGGTGACCCTACAGACTTAAACAACTAAGGCCAAAATCTAACTTACCATTGCTATCCAAAATCTTTGAGAAACTCATGCACAGGAGACTTTTATTAATTATAAAAAGCACAAAACAAACTCAACCCCTGCAATTTGGATTTTGGAAAAATAAAAACACTAATGATGCAATCATAAAAATGCTAGATCTGCTTTACACAGCATTGGGGAAAAAAAGGAATATCCACTAGGAATTTTTTTTGACCTAAGAAAGCTTTGACACAGTAGCCACGACATCCTACTCCACAAACTGACCCTTACGGGATAAGAGGCCATGCGCTTGCTTATTTCAAATCTTACCTTACAATAGGTATCAGTATGTTACCATTTAAAAACACAGCATCAACAACACAGCCACTTGATACTGGAGTTCCGCAAGGAAGTGTCCTTGGTCCCCTGCTCCCTTTCCTCAATACATCAATGATCTTCCAAACGTATCCCAACACCTGAAACCCAATTCTCTTTGCTGACGACAGACTTATGTCATTTTCTCACCCAATCTTGCCACCCTCAACACCATTGTTAAAAGAGGAGCTGATCAAAATAAACGACTTGGATGACAGCCAATAAACTTACGCTTAACACTGACAAAACCTACTAAATTATGTTTGGAGCAAGGGAGGAGATTCACAAATTAACATTAAGATCGACAACACTAATTACCAGGCAAATGAGGGCAAATTCCTAGGCCTTTACTTTGACAACAAACCCGAATTCAGCACCCATATCCAACACAACCAAAAAAGTATCCAAAACGGTTGGGATCCTCTCCAAGATACGATACTACGTGCCGCAAAATGCCCTTCCACACTAAACCACTCACTTATTTATCCATACCTCACCCATGCTATTTGTGCTTGGGATCTACTGCAGCAACACACCTAAAGCCAATAACAACCCAACAAAAAGCTGCAGAAAGAATAATCACTAAATCCCATCCCTGGCAACACCCCCCCACTCTTCATAGATCTAAACTTACTCCCTGTTCAGTACATCCACACTTACTACTGTGCAATCTACATCTACAGGACCTTAAACTCCAATTATCAACCTTGACCTAAAACGCTTTTTGATAGTTGTGACAGAACCCACAGGCATAACACCAGACACAAACACCTCTACGACATTCCCTGTGTCCGACTAAACCTTTACAAAAATTCAATGTATGTCAAAGGCCCTAAAATCTGGAACACCCTACCTGAGAACTCTAGAACTGCACACACATTCATCACCTTCAAAACTACCATTAGAAAACATCTTATCTCCCTGATACACCCCATCAACTAACTACACGAATACCACCTGGTGGTTCACACTTACACTCACTCATCCATTTGACCATAAACAGAAATATTAATCTCAATCTTAAAATAATGAATCCTATGATACTCCAATACTGAAACTATGTACTGTGCCAAAACAAGAGCATTCACATTGCTAAACTCACAAACTAGTATTAGTCACTTAGCCATAATACCAACTTACGTCATAATTTGTAATATTTTAAAATAAAGAATTAAACTAAGTTCTGCCCGAAATGCCTAGCCATGCTAGGCGTTCTAGTGGTACACTCTGTAATCATTATTTAACTACATGTAAACCACACAACCAAATTCTGTAAATTCAACATTGTAATCTTTATAGAGAATAAACTTTGAATTTGAATGATGGAGAAACAATGATGAATGTAGTACTGGATACTCTGCTTGAACATGATCTCTCTATTATGGATTGCCGTGGCCAGAGCTACGACAATGCAAGTAACATGTCGGGTAAATATAATGGATTGCAAGCACGTATCAAGCAAATCAACCCACTTGCTGAATATGTGCCCTGCTCAGCACATTCTCTTAAATCTTGTTGGGTCATGTGCTGGCGGAGTGTTGTGTTGCTGCAGTTTCATTTTTTGGACTTTTACAAGCACTCTTAATTTTTTCTCTGCTTCAACGCATCGGTGGAGTATACTCAAGTCAACCATTCATGGAGATGTCATCAAATCATTATCAGCAACAAGGTGGTCAGCGCAGCATGATGCAACACATGCTTTGAAAGACAGCTTTGCTGAAATACGTTCTGCTTTGATCCAAATAGAGGATGAAGACCAGACAGTAACTACAAGAAGCGAAGCAGCCAGCTTAGCATCAAAATTGGAAGATTTTGAATTGGCCTTACTGTGTGTGCTTTGGGACTGTATACTGGAACGGTTAAATGCCACGAACAAGACACTTCAGAAAAGTGAAATTGAAATGGCTACTTGTGCTAACCTCTATGCAGGCTTAGTGGAAATTGTAAGCTCATTTTGCAATGATGAAGCTTTGAAATAGTTTGAAGAGAAATCTAAACTGCTGGAGAAAGACTACAGTACCGAGGGCTGAACATCAGGTCAAGGAAGAGAAACCGCAATTGGTTGAGCGGAGCCAGACAATTAAATAGTGGTTGCTACCAAAGCAGAAATTAAGACGAGCTACAGTACGTCGTCCATTCTAATTCCCTGATTACAGAATGTGTGAAAAGAAAAGAAATCTACCAGCACAGCAAGCCAAACGGTTTGAGATTTCTGTTCTAAATTACACTATGCCAGATGCAGAATAGAGAGAAGCGTAGCATTGAAGTATTTTTGCCCCCAACAACTGTTCAGCATAATGTTCCATGACACATTGTGTTAAGAAAAAAGCGACATTTTATCTGGTATATGAATCAGATTAAAGCTCCACTGAAAATGTGGCGCCCCTCAGCGTGCTTTAGAAACATTTCAGAAATGCCAGATACTCAGAATCCATCCTAATGTTGACAATAATTGTATCGCCTTACCTACCACTTCCAGGCACTAAATGTGAAGGAGAACGATTTCATTTTCTGTTTTTGAAAAGAGTGAAAAACCAGTTCCTGTTCAACAATGAGCCAAGACAAATAGTGTAACCAAGCCTTGTTGACCATGAGTCTGATCTAACAAGAAATATTGATTTTTCAGAATATAATTGAGATTTGCCAATATGAAATCCAGAAAAAGTTTATTTAAGAAGTGCCAGAGAGTGAATATAGAAACAATTTCGTTTAACGTTTCGTTGAGTTTATATGATTGTGAGAAAAGCTTGAAGGCATAGGATGCACTGATGATGATAATGGATCATTGATTTATAAATGGGAATAATATGCTGTAGTGGTTATGCAGAATTATACGCGTAGTACCATGAATTTTTTTGTTACTACTTAATCGCCTAATCGTAGTAATATCTTATGCTGTCTTGAGAGTTTATTCTCTTTAAAATGCCATGATGTTAGACAAGATAGTTATAATGGCTGTGGTAAATCGTTTTGGGTTGTCTTGATGTACTTTCCCTATTAAATTTAATTTAAATACCAAATGTATTTAATTAGACCTTAAAACCAGGGCTCACAACCACCCACTCCCAAGGGCGTGGAAAGGGGTCGCTTTGCTTACCCTAACTCAAAGGGGCCCCGCCAATCTGAATAGCTAGGGGCCCGGAGGCTTCTAATCTGGCCCTGTTTTCCACACTTAATTTAGAGTCCCTTTTGCATTTCTCCTGAAATAATTCACTTACATACCAATACATTGTAGCTGCCCTTTATTCAGCAATTGATAGACTCTTAGTTTTTAATATCTAAAGGGCCATTGGGTGGTTTTTTTTTTTTTGTTTTTTTTTTTTTATTTTTTGTTTTGATTTGTTTTTTTTTTTTTTTTTTGATTTTTTTGTTTTTTTTTTTTTTGATTCTTTTTTTTTATGTTTTTTTGTTTTTTTTTTTTTTATTTTTTTTCACTTTTCAGGTGTTTTTAAATATTTTTCCCTTCTTGTCCATATAGTCACATTAAAATACTTCCAGTGCTAATTGATCTTATCTCAGGTGCTACTGTTTTTGTTTTTAAATTCATTTCTTTGATTTATATTCACAGCTCCTTTATTTTAGCTGTAAATATCTATCTACCGTAGTTCATAAACTCAACATTTGAGTGGTAAAATAATAAGGGTGGCTATTAGATGCTAATTGTTAACTGCATTATTCAGTTAATAATACATAGTTCTTTTATAATTTTAAAAAGTTTAAAATAATTACATAGTATTCTCCTAAGTCTAGTTGTAGATTTCAATATAACTCTATATATTGGTTTTACAACTCAGAAAATCTAGTTTGTAAAATCTCTCAACTCTATGATTAAAAGGCATAGATCTTAAAGTAAACATTTTAGTACTAAGTGAATTTCAACGATCCAAACAGCAACTGAAATTACTATACAGCAGACCAAGCAAAGATATTACTTCAGTGCAAACAATAACATAACCATCTTTAAAACTACAATATCAGATCCTTGAACAAACAATTATGATGACCTCACTGCATTAAACCAATTCCCTTCACTCCAAAATAATCAAATCATCACACTCACAAAACCTGGCTTAAGCCTGATATAACAAATGTCTATACCCATTTCTGGCTATATGGCCATAACACAACTAAAGAAACAGACCAGCAAGGGGGAGGTAACATCTATAGACTACTAAAACTCAACTCGAATGATCAATAAATCTGCGCAAGAGAAGAACACAGAATATATCATAAACTAAATTAAATCAAAAGACCTGCAAAAACCCCCTCAACAGTTATAAACATCTACAGAGTACCACAGTCAAACATTTACCACTGTTATGAAAAACTAGGAAACATGATAACTGATGCACACATGAATAAAAAACCACCTGCTGACTACCAGGTGCGTTTCACAAAACATAACTACACGACCAAGACCCACAAGTAACCGAATTCACAAACACATAGCAACTGCACCTGTTGCTACCAACCATAACTAAACCACAAGAATCACCGAGACAAGCATCTCCGTTAATTAGACCACGATCGGGCGCAAACACCATATCCCCTTTAAGCGATCATGCAATCATCACAACACTACAGACCACTACCGCAACGCTTTCTCATGACAGCGGCGCGGCAGGCAGTGCGACCTCCGAGCTCGCGTACTTTTCTGGCCCCAACAGATCAGACTACAAATGCTCCATGATGACCTAGTTACATGCAAAACCGCACAACACAACGTAGCACCCCAGAATGACCAAAGATACCCAACACTGAAACCTACAAATCGCGACAGAGCGCTAGGGAGATCAAGAGAAGAACGCCCACAAAACCGAAAGGCAACACCACCGCTGCCAGCCGTAACAACTACCCTAAACCTTGTATAACTACAAACTTCTTCTTAAGCTCTACAACAATTCCTGTAGAATTATGAGGGCGCAATCTAAGGAGGAACAGCACCACGGCCAGCAAGAAAAACGCCGATAAAAATCAAGTTAATAACTATTCAGACAAGTGTAGCCAGAGGGGACTCCGGCCCAGCAACCGCAACCCACTCAACACCACTCAGGCGACACCACAACAATAACAACAAACATGGCTGCCACCAGCCCATCCTCCCCTCTCTTCCCCGGATTCAACCTACCAAGTAGTCTCTCAGGTATGACCAACGATCCAATACCCTAAAGTCATGCATCTCCAACTTAGTTATTGAAAATATGAATCTTTGAGAGACGCTAACAAAACAAGACACCAGGATGACCACAACTCGAGAACAAAATCCTCAGTCTTGAACAAAAGTTATCAACACCAGGAATGACAAACTGTGGCAAGACCATCCAAGTACAGTCATAGATAGCCATACCCAACAAATAATATCTCTTAATAACAAAGGTTGAAGAAGCAGTAAAAGAATGGAAGAACAACTTAGATAACCAGTTCAGCGACTACTTTGCTCTCCAAGAAGATAAAACTGAACAAGATAAACTATCGGACGCAGTAATAGTTAACAGTCCACTTTTTCCCAGTGATATGAACCAAACAAACAGTAAAGAAATTACTCTGCAGATCATAAAGGACCAAACAAGTGTTATTGTACCTGAGTCTGAAATAAAAGAAGCCAGGTTACTAGGATCCCATGGTAGAAAAAGTGTTATGCTTAGATTCCACTCACATGACAGGAAAAAAGACTTAATTATTGCATCTATAAAGTGAAGAAAGAGGTATACATAAACGAGTGTCTTACCAAAAAACGTCAGAACCTCCTGTATAGAGTAAGAAAACTAAGCGGGAGAATAACGACACAATACACCAATGCTTCACACGGGATGGGAAAATTCTTGTTAGGAAAACAAATGTAGGTCAACTGTACACAATCACGAACGAGAATGATCTATCACTAATTTCTCAGGGATACTAATCTTACAGAGAATAACTAAACAATGTCCAACTTAAAAGCCTACGTAGTGTAGTGTATGTTTTGCTCCATTATTGTTCAAATTTCATTGTACAATCCTTAGTATTTAAATAATCAACTACCTCTTTTTGTGATTTTACTAGTAGCATAAGTCACCCTTATGTAATTTTCTTATTTACTATTGTTTGCTTAAACATTTAGCTAATTGATACTTTCTCTGTCCAATATTACTACCTCATATTTTTTTAAATACAATCAATTGATATTACCTACTAAAATTAATAATTATCATTTTTACTTATAATTTCAATTTACTCCTAACAGTTTTGACATTTAATAACAATTACTTGTCTAATTACCTTTACCTGTTTTATACCCATTTACTATCTTAGAGGTACTCTTAAATTACCTTGTAATGCCATATAACTTAGTATAACGACAGTGCAAATTGATGAATTAATCATTACTTTTTCACTTTTTTTGTAATCATATATACCTTACTAAAATTTTATTAACAACATATTTACTACAGTCATTTTACTTTTGTACATTAAACATTATTTGTTTATTCCATAAATTTTGATGCCAAATTTTCAAGTTTGCCATTCAACTCAACCTTTATATTATCCTTGTTCCTGTCTACCATCTTACTATCAAATTATAACCAAAGACATTACTATTATTCATGTTCTTACTGTCCATTTAATATTGTTTTCACTACTTGTTTTTTTGACACTTTTTATTGTGTGTGCAATTAGTGTATATTCCAATTAATTTTTGCAAGTACCAATATATCTTTTGCTAGCTAGTACCAACTAACCTCTTTTTTTTTTAATTTTTATTGGTGCAATAAACTGCTAACTTATTTAATATTACAAATCAGATCTTACTCCTAAACCAATATATTCATAGTGACTATCTATCCTGATTTAACTTGTTTACCATTACTCAATTTGTAGTCCCTTATATATTTTTTGTCCTTTATTTTAGCTCTATATAAATACCTTAAATCATATATTCGCAATTGTTAAACTAATTCAAGGTGCTATTCTCAGGTGTTAATAAAGCTTAATAAGTTCATTATTTTGCCATTATACTCCAAGCTCTTTCTTTGATTACCACTTTATTGTTACCACAACTACATAAGTTCCTTTTATATTATAATTCTTTTATAATAATTCTACTTTAAAGAATTACCTTTAAAGTACTGCTACTATCATATTCCAAGCTCCATTTATTTGATCATCACTTTATATGTTCACCACAAATTATTTTAGTCCCTTTTATATAGTCTCCTGTATTTTAGCTTTAAAAGACTACCTTAGTCAGTATTTTTTACATTTGTTACATAATGCAGTGCTATTTTTTTTTTAGCTTTAGAATATTTACTTTTTTTTTTACTTAATTCTACTATAGTTTCACTACAAATCATATGATTCAGCATTGATCCTGATACAAACTTGATTTATGACTTAAATGATCAAAACAGTTACTGTCTTACTACACAGCAAGAACAATCAAAGGCACTTCTCAGAGCAACAACAAATAACTATTCTTTAATACAATATCAGATCTTTACGCAAGCATTATTATGATCTCCTAGCATTACTAAATTCCTTGCAAAGCTAAATAATGTCATATTACACTAACTAAAACTGGCTAAAGCCTGATACTACAGATGTCTATCCATTCTGGTTCCACAGCATACACAACTGTAGGCCAGACCAACAAGGGGGTGGCACAGCTATAAACTACTCAGGGGGGGGACCAATAGATGTATCATAATACTTGCACAAGGGATGAACATGGGGATATATAATAGCTAATTACAAATCAAATACCTACAAAACCTCTCCAGTGATAAACATCTACAGAATTACACAATCAAAATTAGACAATTTAGTCAAAAACTAGGAAGTATGATAAATGATGCACGCATGAACAAAGATCACTTACTACTCTCAGGTGACTTCAATAAAATCTCCTGCAAGACCAGGACCCACACGTACTGAATTCCAAACACAGTGAGTAACTGCATGTGCTACCAACATTACAAACCTACAAGGGTTACAGGACTAGTGTGTCCCAACTTGAACCACCCATCTGGCCAACACCCATATCCCTTTAAATAGCCATAATTAAGATAATACCACATGACCACTACCTACTTTCTCATCACAATCTTGGTAAATACCCAAGACACTACTAAAGTCACCTCAGACTTCCAATGAGGGGTGGAGGGGGGGGGGGGGGGGGGGGGGGGGAGGGGGGGACAGCAATTATAACTTCACAACAGCAGTAACAAACCATTGCCTGGCCCACTGAGCTAGAATCTATACAGATATTGGACGATGTATTAATTAATTTTCTAAAAAAGGACCCAATCACTATATAACAAGCACTGCCCTAAAAAAACTAACCAGAGACAGCTAAGAGGGACTGAAACAGTCCATGGCTAACACCCAGCATTCTCAAATCCATAAATACAAAAACCACCGTTATGAAAAAACGTACCAGAATGGGTAACATAACAGAGACAAAAAAACGTTACTTGTCGTCCTAACCAGCTGATAAGAAGGGCAAAAAAATTGTATTATGAGAACAAGATTATCAATTATGGGTGATTAAAAAAAGACCTGGAGACCTATAGAATTCTGGGAACAAAAAAAGATATCAGACATAGCGAATAAAATTAGCAAAATCAGATGACCCCAACTCCCACCAACAGAAACAGCAACCAGACTCAATGATTTCTTCTCCCACTATAGGCCAGCAGCAACAGCCTGGTTGATTCCAGGCTCTGATCCACCAGAAGGCCTGGTCACAGGACCGGGCCGCAGGGGGCGGTTGGACCCCCGAACTCTCTCCAGGTAAACTCAGGTAAATAGGTCAAACCTTGCCAATAATATCCCAAGCTCAGATACCACAAATGAATATCCTCACTGGCAAACTACCCGAAACACACTGTTCTGCTCGACTAACCCATACGAAGTCTCTTATTTTCCAACGCACTGAAAAAACAAGGCAGGAGATTAAATACCTTACCACCCTTTCTATACAAAAAAAGCAGCACAAGTATCTATCACCAATCATTGCAACACTCTTTAACAAATCCATTGAATCCTCCACCTTCCCTACAGTTCTCAAAATTGCAAGGCGTCACCCCGATCCATAAAAGGAGGAGACAAACAGAGTTGAGAAAACTATAGGCCAATATCATTTACACCTCTCTCAAAATCTTCGAAAAAATTAATTCATAAACGAATCCACTCATACCTCATCCTCCCATAAACATTACACCTGCCATTTAGATTCAGGGCCGAATAAAAATACTAATGATGCCTATTATACACATGCTAGAAAATATATACACTGCAAAAGAGACAAAGGAAGTTCCCTGGGGATCGTCATTGCCTTACGTAAAGTTTTGATACAGATGGACATGACTTGCTCCCGTAAAAATTGTACACTATGGTATTAGAGGGCACTCCTCAAAAAAAAATGACCTTCAAGTCTTACCTCAGCAACAGAAGCAATAATGTGAGCAAATGGGGCAAGCTCTTCGCACAACCAATATACAGTTGGTGACCCACAGGGAAGTGTCCTTCGGACCCTCTTCTCTTTTCCCTATACATAAATGACCTACCAAATGCTTCGCAAATACTAAACCACATTTTTGCAGTGACACCACCATACGTCTTCTCTTCACCGAGCCAGTCACGCTAGCCAATACTGTAAACACCGAATTACAGAAATATCTTCTGGTGAGGATAACAAACTTACACTAAACATTGACACAACCTATTCATTCAGTTTGGTAGCAGAGCTACAGGGGGGGGGGGTTGTACCTTTACTAACGATAACGGATCACCTATCACAAAGCTAACAGAGGGAAAAATTCTTAGGGAATCACCATGATAATAGACTCAAATTTCATACTATATACAACAAATTTCTAAGAAAATTTCCAAGACTGTAGGCATTACTATCGAAGATACGGTTACTATGTTCCACAGTCAGCATCTGGCCCTTTATCACTCTCTATTTACCCTAATTCACCTATGGAATTTGTGCATGGGGGCTCACAACAATAAATCTCAGACACTAATTACCAAAAAAGGCTGCAGTTTAGAAATGATAACAATTCTCATACGGCAGCACACTCCACCAATTATTCAAAACACTCAACTGATCCATACAAACATCCATACTTTGTTATTGCACTTATACATACATAGAACATTACTCTGATAATTAACTCCTAAAAACATCTCCTTGGCCAACCTCAAACAGACACATACCATAATACAAGGCAACAGATCACTCTTTGCTGTTCCTATGTCCACTCATGCTATGCAAACCTCAAGGCCATAAAGGCCCTAAAATTGGGAATTCATTACCTGTAATATAAAGAACACTAACTGTTTATAAATTCAAGTCTCTTCTCAAGTTCACATACTCACTCAAACCAAATAATATGAATAACTGAACCATATAATTGTATATCCTAATTGATACTCACACTTATATCCACAATGTTAAACCTAACTTAGTTATTTTTTTTAAATACACTACTACCAGAATACTCATTCTACTGAATGAACAGCAATGCATGCAACCATAGGACCTGTCTTTGTAATACTCATTTATATTTTATAGTTATCTGTTTACAATAATGTCTTATCACTGATTTCATCATTGCTTAGTTAATCTTAAGTTATTTTTAAGCCAGCCCGTAATGCTATGCATATAAGTGGCTTTGGGCATGGCTGCTCTTACCTGTATTTTTTGTACCTCTGTTTGTATGCTAAAATTTCTAAATAAATAAATAAATAAATAAGATGTATCTATACGGCACCAGCAGTGATAGGGCTATAAACCATTTCCTTCCACTCCAGTCTTGCTCACACATTCCTGCTTTTTAAGTCTTGACAGATTTTTCCCACTCACTGCTGCCCCTATTCACCTAGCAGTAAGTAGGTACTTGGGTGTTATTCAAAACAAAACTGCTGTGGGTTTCGGGTAAAAATTTGTTGGGGGGGGTTTTAACTTGGTAGGGCATCCTTAGATAGGGTTGGGCTTTGAAATGAACTGAGGTAGGATAACAGTTTTTAGCCTTTAAAATTGATTTTTGTAAAGAATAAAAAACTTTTGTCCGCTCTATACTGTATATAAATATACAATAAAGTAAACCTCTCATGAATGGACTAATAGGGGGGAGGGAGGTGTACTACATTGCCAGTTGTCCACAGCTCCTAAATTATGAAATTATGTTTCATAATTGTCCAGTTGTCTTCTGAAGTAGTAGACTTGGTCCACTGATTTAGAAGACAGCTGGACATGAAGAATACAGGTACTGTAGCCTGTAGTACTACAGTACTATTGTATTCAAAACTTGAGGAAGGGGGAAGTAATGAAAACTAACAAATGATTACCATAGAACTAAAGGAACATTGCAGTAGACCTACTTGTTCATGTTAGGCAAGTCTTACTCTCACACAGTCTTACTCTCACACATTACATTAGAGGAGCACCAAAGTGTATTTACGTCCTAATGAAATCCACCCCCTATCTTTCTGCTCATAAATATGCTGTCTGTTTATAAAGATACCGGCATTCAAAGGATGGAGGGCAACTGGAACAAGCAGAACCAGTGAGGCAAAGCAGGGAGGGAGAGTGAGGAGGCATGCAGACAGGCAGGCAGAGAAGTACAGCAGCAGACTGCTGGAATGGGATCCAGGAACCTTAAAAACAATATATGAAAAAATAATCACTGAAGATGGGACACCACCAGCATAATTCTGCTCTTGCATCTGCAACCAGATAATCACAAAATGCCAATATATAATTACAAAATTCCTCATGTGGGAACCTATTACTTAAGCATCACATATCTATTACTCTAATTTCAGCCTGTTATATGCCCACAGGGATAAATACAGTCCAGGTTTAGCCAGCACAGTTTTCTACTTTAGCTATATAGTTGTATTTATGTTGTTATTTTGAATACTGTATAGTATTAATTTTGTTAGTATTGCTTTGGTGTTTATTTTTATTGCACCAATGATGCTTATTTGGTGAATCAGCTTGAACAGCAAAGTATATCCATGTAATAAAGCAGTACAGTATTTAGAATGTATTTTTGTTGACCTCTCCTATGTAATTGTATAGTATGTTACCTTGTTTTGCAAATCTATGTTGGTAACATTTGTTTTCCATTACTTTAAAGTAGAATTACATTTTTTAAGGTTTTACCCTAATTACTCATTGTAATCAAGAGCTTCTTAAATTTTGAATATTTTAATAAGTAAATTTTCAGTATGGATTAAAAGTTTAATAAAATGTAAAATTATGCTTGCAGAGAGTAAAAGAAGCATTAGCATTGTATGAAACATGATAAGAAGGTCATCAAGTGCAGACTTCTTTATTAAGATAATAAAATTTTGCATTACAAAGGTATGATGTACTGAATTGAAAATTATTATTTTTGTAATATAAGCTATGCCAAGGTTGACTTGAGGCAACACAATGAAAACCTGTTGTTTGATAGATGTTTTAGTGTGATTAGGTAAATATTGACAGCTCAAGAGTGCAATAGGAACCAGATATGACTTCGTGTGAGAAATATGAATAAAGATGAGCTAAGATAGTGGTAAAAATAGTATGTGATACTGATAGGTTGTTGGAAAAAGACAAAATGCAAACACTAAGACGTTGTGATAGAGATGTTTCTGTCCTGGGACCTTAGTTACTCCAAATGTATGTATGGGTAGGCCAGACATGAGGTTATGTAATCAGGAAAGCCCTGCCACTCGGGTGCTTTTGTGACTTTACAGGTTCATGTCTTCCTACTCCTATATACATCTGGGGTGACCAAGGTGCTGGGATCTAAAGTTTGTAATTTGTGTCTTTTTCATAGAGTGAGAATGTGGGTGGGGGGATTTGATTAAATGCACCTACAGCACTGTGTTATCTATGCTGTGTGGAGGTGAGATGATAGGAACCACCCTGCTGCTGTACATATATTGCAAAGTGGCATAATTGATATAAGTACAACCAGTATATTGTTCCAACATAATTTTGAAACTAATATTAGCTCAAGAAACACATTTTTTTTTTTAAAGAATTATAGCCTTTACTTACATAATTGTATTAATCTTATATTATAATTTAGAAAATTAAATTTCTTGCTAACAGATATTTTTGTTTAATAGCTGCCAGTATTTGTTGTTGGAACCAAACAAGAGCAGGTTGCTGAGTTTCGCACATCTGGGAGAGTGCGTAGCTCCTCTATTGCTGATGAATGTGCTGCTGATGAGATTACTGTTGTAAGTTTATTATGCCTTGGCAATTCCAGGTTTCTCATATATTTAAGCTGCCATTCTTTTAGTTGCAACTTCCTTATGTATATGCATGCAATGCTTTCTGTTGTATGATCATCCAATGTGTTCTTCATTTGTTTTGCTCAAATTTCATTTCGGAAGGTTGAGATCTGAATTCAAGTAGTAACTCTGTAGGCTCCCACTGCAGTTGGGTGACCCAAAAAAGAAGCATTTTCACTATCATTCACTCCACTGTCTTGCCTGAGATGTGCTGATAATACAGTCCAGATGTCCCTCCACACCCCATCCTTCAAGAGTACAG
Organism: Cherax quadricarinatus; assembly: GCF_026875155.1. NCBI lineage: Eukaryota > Metazoa > Arthropoda > Malacostraca > Decapoda > Parastacidae > Cherax > Cherax quadricarinatus. The sequence continues at coordinate 44,212,209 of NC_069432.1, forward strand.
GCACGGTACTCTCCACCTCCAAAAATCAAGTTTAACTATCTAGCTGATCTAAATCCCTTCATAAGTGTTACCTTGCTCTCATTTCATCACCTCATCAAGTCATAGAAAGAACCTGCCTCCACTCACACCTATCACACATGCCTGCTTTATGTTCAAGCTCCTCACACACAAAAACCTTCTTTGCCTCCTCCCTCCAATCATTCCTAGGGCAACCCCTACCTTCCCTTTCCTCCAATACAGATTTATACACCCTCCAAGTCATTCTATTTTTCTCCATCCTTTTTAAATGTCCAAACCACCTCAACAACCCCTCCTCAGCCCTCTAGATAATACTTTTAGTAACCTTGCACCTTCTAATCTCCAGACTATGAATTCTCTGCATAATATTCACACCATACGTTGCTGTTGGAGTGTGAGCAGGGTAATATTTTGTGAAGGGATTCAGGGAAACCAGTTAGCCGGACTTGAGTCCTGGAAATGGGAAGTATAATGCCTGCACTTTTAAGGAGGGGTTTGGGTTTTGTCAGTCTAAGCTGTCGTATCTAAGCGCCTCTGCAAAGACAGTGATTATGTATGAGTGATGATGAAAGTGTTGAATGATGATGAAAATTTTTCTTTCTTTTTGGGTCACCCTGCGTCAGTGGGAAACGGCTGACATTTTAAAAAAAAAAAAATTGCCCTCAGACACGATATCTCTGCTGTCTCCAGCTTCCTCCTTGCTGCAACATTCATAAACCATGTTTCACACCCATATATGATTCTTGGTATAAAAGGAACACTATATTCTCATATAGTATTCCTGTTTTTGCCTCCATGGATAATGTTTTTCGTTTCCACAGATGCCGCAATGCATCACCCACCTTTTTCCCCTTCATCAATTTTATGGCTCACCTTGTCTTTCATATACCCATCTGCAGACAAATCCACTCCCAAATATCTGAACACATTCACTTCCTCCATACTCCCTCCAATTTGAAATCCAGTCTTCCATTACCTAAATTATTTGTTACCCTCATCACCTTGCTCTTTCCTATGTTCACTTTTAATTTCCTTTTACATACCCTCCCAAATTCATACACCAACCTTTGCCATTGGCCATTCGGATACTAGTCTCATGAGCAGTACATGACTCAATAAATCCATGGAAACAAGTGGTCTAAAGCAAAGAGATTTGAATCCCAGTTATCTAGGCAGCTTCCTGGTAAGCCAGCTGAGCTGTCAACCCCTAGACAACTACTACACCATGCTGAAGATGTTAGGTGTCCAGTGAAACCACTACATGTTTCCCTTGACATCAGGCGTATTCAAGGAATGGTAAGCTTAGAGACTAATATCATTCTCCTCTCGGCAAGCTAAGAGCTGTTACCTACATCAGCTCATTTGAAAGCATTTTTATTGTTATGAGACATACAAGTAGGGAACAGGATGAAGCTGGAGCCATCTGTGGGCCAGCATTTTCATTTGATCAACTGACTTTATCTCACTAGCAGTACACAAATCAATTCATCCACAGCAAGTGATTTAAAGCAAAGAATATACTGACTGGCTGAGATTTGAACCCAAGTTGTCTAGTTTCTTTGGAGACTCCCAGAATGACTCGGGTTCAAATCTTTGCCTGTTGCAATAGTTATATTCTTTGCTTTAAACCACTTGTTTCTATGAATGCATTGATTTGTGTACTGCTTGTGAGTGAATTAGTGCATGTATTATGTTAGAGGAGGCTGGGCTTATGAAATGCAGGGATACCTTTCAGGGACCAAAATACATCTGATGTTACTTTTTTGTTGCAGAACACACTAGATCAACGTTCTCTAGCACCAGGTTCCAGCAATGCAGTCAGACTATCTCGTTTTTTTGATAAAGTAATTGAAAGGCAGCAGACAACCACCTCAAGGACAGATGGAGGATTTTCTTACCTTGAAAGAGAAAATCCTATGTTCAGAAGAAACAAAGCCACATCTTCCTTTGTTGTTACAGGATAGATGGTTAAAGGAAATTGTTTGAAATTGTGAATTTCCTCATAATATAGAGTTCCAGTCTTTGTTAAAAAATTGTAATTACTGTATTTTCTTTTCAAGACAACAATTAATTATTTATAAGAAGTCTAGTTGTATTACATTTCCCATGATAAATAATAAAAGCTTATTTGCTTTTTTGTATAACGTTTTTATTATTATGTGGAAATTGCATCAGCTTCACTTTAAATTTATATCACTTGTGCCATAAATTTTAAATTATGTTGTGAGATGTGAGAAGTTAAGCAAATTGTTCTGCAGTGTTTCTTTTAATATGTCCATGGATGATCATGTCAGAACACTTGCTTATTTAAAAGAATGCAGGTGATTATGGTAATCTGCAATCGTAAGATAACTATAGGTAAAGGAAAAGTGTTGCATTGATTCAAGAGGTTGGAAAGACTCTTACCACTGAACTGCTGTAATTTGTGCTCTGGTTCAGAGCACAAATTACAGCATTGCAAATTACAGTGCTGGAATGTTGTATGGTTCATGAATACAGTATCTCCTCACTTAGCGACATACACGTTTACCGACGACTCAGACTTGCGACGGGCTCTCTGGCCAGTATGTATAACTAAATAATGTATATTAGAGCTAATTTCCTCAATTCTTTTTATTACAATATACAGTACACTGAGGTAGTAGGTTGGTAGACAGCAACCACCCAGGGAGGTACTACCATCCTGCCAAGCGAGTGTAAAACAAAAGCCTGTATTTGTTTTACGTGATGGTAGGATTGCTGGTGTCTTTTTCCTGTCTCATAAACATGCAAGATTTCAGGTATGTCTTGCTACTTCTTCTTACACTTAGGTCACACTACACATACATGTACAAGCATATATATACACACCTCTCTGGGTTTTCTTCTATTTTCTTTCTAGTTTTTGTTCTTGTTTATTTCCTCTTATCTCCATGGGGAAGTGGAACAGAATTCTTCCTCCATAAGCCATGCGTGTTGTAAGAGGCAACTAAAATGCTGGGAGCAAGGGCTAGTAACCTCTTCTGTATAAACTACTAAATTTAAGAAAAACTTTTGTTTTTCTCTCTGGACCGCCCTGCCTTGGTGGGAAATGGCCGATTTGTTGAAAGAATACAGTACACTGCCATATAAACATTTAAAAATATACCAGAAATGTTATAAATGGTGCAGAGATGACATTAAATCAATATCAAACCCACTACCATTATAGTATGCTCCTTACTTAGTGACGAATTCGTTTACCGACATGGTCTTAGGAACGGAATTCCGTAGTTAAGTGAGGAGAGGCTGTATATAACTGTACTGAAAATTATATAACATAAATGCTTTTGAATGACATTTTATTTTGAAATCAACATTTTGTAAACCACCATGTGCTCTTTCTTACAGTCCTTGAGATGGTTGACCTTCCATCTCATACAGAATATGATAAGTCAGTTTTTGTTCATGGAATATTGCCAGCTTTGGTGATGCCATGGACTGTAATGGTTGAGGTCTTCCATACTAGAGAAAGAGAATGTGGTTGAGAAAACCAGCTTGACTATCATGCTTAGAGATCTGTATACTCACTGTTTTTCTCTCACTTGGAGGTCAAGATTACTCCTTGCACTGTTGCTCAATGATGGGTATTTTCCTTCTTTGGTGAGAAAATAGAGCTAAAACAGAGGGCCAGTTGCTGACTCAATCTCCCAGCTGAAAATTATATTGTATATATTCTTGTACTACATTTCTTTCTTTTAATGCACCGGCCATATCCCACCGAGGCAGGGTGGCCCCATAAGAAAAACAAAAGTATCTCTTTCTAAATTTAGTAATTTATACAGAAGAAGGGGTTACTAGCCCCTTGCTCCTGGCATTTTAGTCGCCTCTTACAACACGCATGGCTTACGGAGGAAGAATTCTGTTCCACATCCCCATTGAGGTAAGAGGAAATAAACAAGAACAAGAACTAGAAAAAAATAGAAGAAAACCCAGAGGGGTGTATATATATGCTTGTACTTACACTTAGGTCACACTACACATACATGTACACATTTATTTATACACACTCATCTGAGTTTTCTTTGATTTTATCTTAATAGTTCTTGGTCTTATTAATTTTCCTTTTATATCCATGGGGAAGTGGAATAAGAATCTTTCCTCCGTAAGCCATGCGTGTTGTAAAAGTCAACTAAAATGCCGGGAACAATGGGCTAGTAACCCCTTTTCCTGTAAAGATTACTAAAAAGAATAAGAAGAAGAAAATTGTCAAAGTGGGAAGTCTGAATGTGCGTGGATGTTGTGCAGATGATAAGAAAGAGATGATTGTGGATGTTATGAATGAGAAAAAGCTGGATGTCCTGGCTTTAAGTGAAACAAAGCTGAAGGGGTGGGAGAGTTTCAGGGGAGAGGAATAAAGGGGTTAGGGCCGGGGGTTTTAAATAAGTTAGAGCTAAAGAAGGGTAGACATCCACTCACATGACAAGGAAAAAAAGACTTAATTATTGCATCTATAAAGTGACAGAAAGAGGTATACTTAAACGACTTCTTCACAAAAAACGTCAGAACCACATCCTGTATAGAGTAAAAAACTAAGCGGGGAGAATAACGACACAATAACCACCAATGCTATTCACACGGATGGAAAATTTTCTTGTTATGAAAAACAAATGTAGGTACAACCTGTCACAATCAACGAACGAGAATGATCTATACAGGCGATCACTATTATCTCAGGCAGATACTAATCTTACAGAGAATAACTAAACAATGTCCAACTTAAAACCTACGTAGTGTAGTGTATGTTTTTGCCCCATTATTGTTCAAATTTCATTGTACAATCACTATATTTAAATAATCAACAACCTCTTTTTGTGATTTTACTAGTATGACATAAGTCACCACTTATGTAATATTCTTATATAACTATTGTTTGCTTAAACATTTAGCTAAATTGATACTTTCTCTGTCACGATATTACTAACCATACCACATATTTTTTTTAAATACTATCAATTGATATTACCTACTAAAATAATAATTATCATTATACTATAATTTCAATTTACTCTTAACATTTTTGACATTTAAAACCAATATTTGGTCTAATTAACCTTTACCTGTTTTATACCCCATTTACTATCTAGAGTACTCTTAATTACCTGTACTGCCTATAACCTCTAGTATAACTACCCATGCAATACTGAATGAAATCAAAATATCACTTTTTACACTTCTTTTCTCTTGTAATCATTACTACTTAACTAAAATATTTATTAAACAACCAATATTTACTCACCATCAATTTACTTTTGTGTAGCAGTTAAACACTTAATTTTTACTTGCCCATCAACATTTTGTCTATGCCAAAATTTTCAAGTTGCATATTCAACTCCAACCTTTATATTCATCCCTTTGTACCTGTTCTACCGATGCTTACTAAACATATATAACCAAGACATTCACCATTCATTCATTGTTCGTTATACCTCTCTCCATGAATTTATTCTTGTTTACCACATACTTGTTCTTTTTTCACAGTCACTTTTTTATTATGTGTGTAATTAGTGTACTATTCCAATTACTTTTTGCAATACCAATACTAAATCTTTCAGCTAGCTAGTACCACAACTACCTCTTTTTTTTTTTTACATATTTTATGTGCAATAAACTTTCAACTTATTTTAATATTACAAATACAGATCTTACTCCAAAACAATATTTTCACATAGTGACTATCCATTTTAACTAACTTTATTTACCATTCTCAATTGTAGTCACCTTTAGCGCATATTTATTGTCCTTTATTTAATCTCTATAATAACTACCTTAGATCAAAAGAATTCGCAATTGTTAAAGCTAATCAGGTGCTGATACTCCAGGTGCTGAAAGTTAATAAGTTCCACTATTTACAGCCATTATACTAAAACCAAAACACTCATTTATTATGATTACACACATTTATATGTTTCAACATTACACAACTTTATTAGCTCCCTTTATATAGCATACATTTTAAATTATAATAATTGCAACTTCACAGAATTACCTTTAATAAGTACTGCCTAACTATCATATCCCCAAGCTCCATCATCTCGATTCGCATTCACTGTCAGTTTGATCACACACACAAATTAAGATGTTAGTCCCACATTTAATATTGATCTCGTCGTTTATATTTCAGCTTTAAAAAACTACCATAACGACTCTACATTTTTTCAAATTATTAAATAATTCAGGTGCTATTTTTTTTTTAGTCTTTCAAGACTATTTACTTTTAATTTTTAACTACATAATTCTTAAACAATATACGATTCACAACAAATCTTATGATAAAGCAATTGCGATCCTGATACCAACCTCTTAACATAATGACTTTAAAATAATTCAACCACATTTACTGTAATTACTACAAGCAGCAGAACAATCAAAGCACTTCTCAGAGCCAAAACAACAACATAACTATCTTTAACTACAAATATCAGATCTCTTTAAGAAGCATTATGATGACCTCCTACATTACTAAATTCTTCTTTGCATGCCAAAACATCAACCATTACTTACAACTAACTGAAACCATGCTAAAGCAAGCCTGAATACTACCAGATGTCTAATTGCCATTCCTGGTTACCACACCACACCAAAAACCCCCATACACAACGTAGGCCAGACCAACAAGGGAGGCACAGATAAATACTACTACATACGCAACTAGAATGATAATCACTAAATACTTGCGACAAACGGATGAACAACGGGGAATATAACATACTAAAACTCCAAATACCTAATACCATACACAAACAACCCTCCTCACAGTGATAACCATCTACAAGAATTCCACAATCAAACATTAGCCAATTAGAGGCCAAAACCTAGGAGTATGCGAAGAACTGATCGCACGCATGAACAAAGATCACTTACTACACCTCAGGTGACTTCATATAAATCTCCTGCAAGACCAGGGACCCACACGTTTTACGACTTTCACAAACACAATGAGCAACTCATGTTGCTGACCACCAACATAACAAAACCTAACTGGATTAACAGAGACCAGTGTTTCCCTAATTGACCACATCTGGACCAACACCATATCCACCATTTAAATCAGGGCATAATTACAGATATACCACAGAACCACTACCCTATGGCTCTTCCTCAAAACAACTCTTGGTAAAATACCCCAAGGAACACTACTAAAGTCACCCTTCACTTCACAATGAGCAGCCTATTAATAACTTCACACAGCATAACAAACATTGGACTGGCACACTGAGCTAAGAAACTATACAGATATTGACACCAATTGTTTTAATAATTTTCAAAAAAGAAAACCAACACCTTTATAACAAGCACTGCCTAAAAAACTAAAACAGGATTGACAGCTAAGAGACTGAACAGTCCCCAGGCTAACACCCCAGCATTCTCAAATCCATAAATAACACAACACCGGTATGAAAAACATACAGAATGGGTCACATAACCAGAGACCAAAACAAAACGTTACTCGTCCAATCCTAACCAGCCTCGATAAGAACGGGCAAAAAAAATTGTATTTATGAGAACAGATTATCCAACTACGAGTTGAATAAAAAAGACCTCTGGAAGACCCTAATCAGAAATTCATGGGAACAAAAAAAGATATCACGACAAAGCGAATATAAACTAGCAAAATCAGACGAACCCCAACTTCCACCACAGAAACAGGCAAACAGACTAAATGATTTCTTCTCCACTATAGTCAAAAACTTGCCAATTTAATTCCCAAGCTCCGATACCCCACCAAAGACTACCTCACTGGCCACACACCCGAAACACAACTGTTCCTATCTCCGACCAAACCCATACGAACGTCTCCCAATTATCACCACGCGCACAGAAAAACAAGGCAGACGACTTTAGAACATACCTCTTAGCCACCCTTTACTATACACAAAAGCACCACAAAGTACTTAGTCACCAACCATTGCAGACACTCTTAACAAATCCATTGAATCCTCCACCTCCTACAGTTCTCAAAATAAGCAAAGGTCAACCCGATCCATAAGCGCAGGAGACCAAACAGAGTTTGAATAACAAGGCCAATATCAATCTACACACCCTCTCCTCAAAAAACTTCCGAAAAATTATTTCATAACAGAATACCCAACCACTAGCCACAAAAGGGGGTCACAGTAAAGCAACAGCAAAGAACTACAGACCAATAGCACTAACACTCCACATATTATAACAAAAAACTTATTGAAAAGGGTCCCCAAGAAGCAAGATCACCACCCTCTAGAAACCCATCAGTTCCACAACCCAGGCGCAACATGGGGTTTAGCAACAGGTCGGCTGCCTAGTCTGCTACAACTATTGGATCACTAGCGCGACGAACAAGGTCCCTAAATGCAAACTCAGAAGATAAAAGAATGCACGATGTAAATATACCAGACTTTGCAAAAGCCTTCGACAAGCGTGTGACCATGCGTATAGCGCACAAAATGCGTTCTAAAGGAATAACAGGAAAAGTCGGTCGATCTGGATCTCATAATTTCCTCACTAACAGAACACAGAGAGAGTCGTCAACAGAGTAAAGTTCCGAGGCCAGCTACGGTGAAAAGCTATGTTCACCACAAGGCAACATGTACTACTCGCATCACCATCTTGTTCTCCTCTTCCTACATATCCGACATAGACAACAAGGATGTCGCACAGGCAACCAGTGATCCTTCCTTGCGATGACAAACCTACACAACTCGCTTGACCAGTGTCTTCCATTGCAGACACTGCAAAGCTCCAGGCGGACATCAACCAAATCATTCATGGGCTGCAGATAAACATCATGCAGTTTGCAACGTGAGAAATTTCAATTACTACAGATACTGGTAAAACAGAGGAAATTAAACATATTCATCAGAGTACAAAAACCAAATTCTCAGGCCACAAAATGAGAGGTCGAAACCTCAACCAACGAGCAAAGACCTAGAGTGACCAATGTCGAGATCTCACCTTCAAGGCCCATAACATATAATCAAATCGCATCTGCTAGAAAAATGCTACAGGATGGATACATGAGAACCTTCAAATAAAGGACAAAAAGGCGCCAGCCCATGATGAAACACATCTTCAGGTCTCCACTTGTTCTATCAAGGCTGAATATTGCTGCACACTAACAGCATCCTTTTCAACTGTAGCAGGGAGTAAATTGCGACCTACGTGAAAATGTTACAGTGAACTTTACACGGGCGCGCGATGACATAGTGAGATACGAACACCTCAAGTTATAGAGGGCGCGCTTGAGGTTCTGCCACACACCTTGTATTCCCTGGAACGACATATGAGGGACGAGATACATGATTATATACACCGTGGAAAATCCTCGAGGACTAGTACCGAACTACGCACACGAAAAATCACTCACTAGTACGAAAGCAAAAGACTTGGCAGACCCGATGCACCATCCCCCAATGAAAAGCAGGGGTGTCACTACACGTTAACAGAAGACCAACAATAAGTGTCAGGGGCCCGGAGACTGTTCAACTGCCTCCCAGCACACATAAGGGGGATTACCAACAGACACACCATGGCCGTCTTCACAAGCTGGCACGTCCGGACCAGCACCTAAAGTTAGTTCCGGATCAGCCGGGCCTGTGGCTCTACATTGGTTGCGTGCAGAAGCCCGCAGCAACAGCCGGTTCGATCAGGCTCTTGATCCACACAGGAGGCCCTGTCACAGAAACCGGGCCGCGGGCGTTGACCTCCCGGAACTCTCTCCAGTAAACACTCCCGGTAATAAAACGAATCCACATCCTACCATCATCTCCCATAACACATTCTCAAACCCCATGCCAATTATTGGACTTCGGCCTAATAAAAAATACTAATGATCTATTATACACAAAAAAAAAAAATGCTAGAACATAAAATACAACTGCAAAGAGAAAAAATAGAAGTCCCAACTGAGAGAGCTGCTTCATTCGACATGACTTTACGGATAAAAGCTTTTGACTACAAGTTGCACGCATACTTTCTACCACGAAAACATTGTCACACTATGGTATTAAGGGCACTCCACTCAAACTACCTCAAATCACACACCTCAGCAACAGAAGACCATATGTTACGCAAATGGGGGCAAGACTCCTTCCGCACAAACCAATTACAGTTGGATGTCCCACAGGAAGTGTCCTTGCCCATCTTCTCTTTCCCATAAACCTAAAATGACCTACCAAATGCTTCACATTACTCAACACCCAAACACTTTTGTAGAGACACCACATAACGTCTTCTCTCAAACCCGAGCCCACAGTCACGCTAGACAATACTGTAAAACAACCGAATTACAGAAAAATATACCTGGATGAGGACTCACACACAAACTTACACAATAAACACATTACAAAAACTAACTTCCATTCACATGATTTGTTAAGCAGAGCTGACAGATGTAGCGCTCTTAACCATAGACATAACGACACCACCTATCTACAAAGCTAACAGAGGGAAATTTCATTAGGAATCCACCGTCGGTCTAATAACTCAAAATTTTCATACACAATACAACAAATTTTCTAAAAAATTTCCAAGACTGTACAGCTTACTATCGAAGATACGGTACTATGTTTCCACAGTCAACAGTACCCTCACTGGCCCTTCTTATCACTCTTATTTACAAACCCCTATCTCACCTATGGAATTTTGAGCACGGGGGCTCTAACAACACAACTAGACCCGATCTCAGACCACCTATACTTCCCAACAAAAGGCGCAGTTACTGACTAATCAAATTCTCACTACAGGCAACACACTCCACCCTATATATCAAAACACTCAACCTACTCACCATAACTAAAACACCATACTTATTCTACTAGCACTTCTACTACATACCTAGAACACATAACTCCTGATATTAACCCTCACACCCTCTCAAACATCTCCATGCTCAACCTCAACAGAACACATGGCCATAAACAAAAGACAACCAGACATCACTCTCTAGATGTTCCTCGTGTCCTCTCATGCTATGCAAAAAATTCAATGACCATAAAGGCCCCTAAAATCTGGAATTCATTAACACTTAATATAAACAGAAGACACTAACCTGTTTATAATCAAATTTCACAACAGACTCTTCATCAAGCTTCACTTACTCACCCCACAACCAAATAAATACTGAATAACTGAACCAAATAAATATGTATATCCCTAATTTACTCTCAATATCATCACACAAATAGTTAAAACCTTAACTTTGGTTATTTTTTAAAATACACTACCCAACAGAATACTACTCCATTCTACTGAATGCACATCAATGTATGCAACCATATGACCTGTCTTATGTAATACCCCCATATTGTGCTTTATAACTATCTGTTACAATAAATGTCTTATCTCTAATATCATCATTGCTTGAGATTCAAAACTCTTTAATAACAATTTTGCAAAGACCAGCCCTTAATGCTATGCATATAAGATGGCTTCTGGCATGGACACAGCTCTTACCTGTATTTTTTGTACCTTTAGTTTTGTATGCTAAAATTTCTAAATACAAAATAAATAAATACATACATAAATAAAAACTAAATAAATTAAATGGACTAATCTGGGCAAAATGCCACAATACACTACTAAAGTAAAACCTTCCAGACTCACATAACGAAGACAGCTGTTTTAACACAACTTCATAGCAGCTGAATAATTATCGATTGGCAAAAATGACTCGAAATATAGCAGACAAAATGAAATGTATCATAATAAATTTCCAAATAAAAAAAAAACCAATGCCCCTACACCAAGCAAAACTGCACCAAAAAACAAAACCAGGATCACAGCAAAAAGATTATAACAAGCTCCCTGGCTAACGCCTAGCATCCTCAAGTCCATTACACAAAAGCACAAATATGAAAAAACATCATAGAACGGATAGGTCAAATAACTAGAAACATACTAAACATTACTCGTCAAGCTCTTACCAGCCATGATAAGGAGATACAAAAAAAAATTGTACTATGAAAATATAATTGAACATAACATCAAAAGTGATATCGACAAAAAACTGGAAAATTATCTCGAAATCTTTTGAACTAAAAAGTTATCCAAAAACAAAAAACAATCCAAACAAACAAAATCAACTAAAAACCTCACACACGCCCTACTGAAACAGCAAACAGATTTCAAAGTTTTCTTTCTTCACAACACCATAGGAAAAAATACTAGCGAACAAAAATACCACAGCTCAAACACGCCGCCATTCCCAGCACTACACTACTCCATAATACCGCATTGAACCTCAAATACGCTATATTCCTAGCTCCAAACCAACTCCACTAAGAAGTCCGCTCATCAACACACCTTTTAAAACAAGCAGGTGACAAATCAACTTGCCTGCTTTTATGGTATCAAAAAAAGCTTACTCATGTATTGTCACCAAATTACATTGCAACCCACACTCATACAAATCCTGAATCATCTACCTACCCAACAATCCACACAACAACACACCGAGGGTAACTTCGATCGCATATAGGAGATGACCCAAGCTGGACTTTGAAATAACTATAGACCAATATCTTAACTTACCACAACTCTAAAATTAATTTCATAACACTGATCACTTCAAACACTCACAACACAAACTATTATACCCTTGTCCACTTCGGATTCAGGAATAAATAAAAGGCACAAATGATGCCACTCATAACACAAGCTAGAACTATATATACCGCACTAGAAAAGAAAAGTTCCCGCTGGCATTTTCATTGATTTACGTAAAGCGGGTGCGATTTTGATACAGTTCGACTACAACTGCTGTACACCAAACTTAAACGCACTATTGGTTCAAGTGCCACTCCCCGTAGAAAACTCACCTAAAGTCATACCTTAGTAACAGAACTCAAATGTGAGTTATGCAAAAGTTGCATAACTCTTCCGACCCACTACCAACTCACAGTAGGAGTCCCAAGGAATGTCCTTGGACTACACTCTCTCTTTTCTCTCATCTACGATAATGACAACTCAGCCCGAATGCAATTCCCCAGCTACTCAAACCCCATACTGCAGCATGACAACATAGGTCTTCTCCCCACCCAACCACCTCAGTCATACTAGACAACCACATGTCCAATGCCCGAATATGCAAGAAAATACAATCTGCCCTGGAATGATGACTAATAAACTTAAACCAGAATACAGATATAACACTATTTCTTTCGTTTGCGAAACAAAAGCTCGCAATCCATCCAATTCAACAATAACGCTAAACAGAATCATCATCACAAGACTTACAGAGGGAAAATCCCTAGGTATCCACCTTGACAGTAAGCCTTAACGTTCCAGACATACAAACTACAAATTAACCTAAGAAAAATCTCTAATCTACTGATAGGTAAACTACATACAAGAGAACAAGAGTACCTGACGTTCCCACAATCAGCCTCCTGGCACTGTAGCCATTACACCCTCACTCTCCAAATTAAATATACCGCACTACCTCACCTACGGAATTGTGCGCATTGGGATCAACAACATATCATCACCTAAGACCTCTAATACCCAGCAAAAGGCAGCCCAGTAAGAATAATCTAAAATTCCCAACTACCCCCAGCATCTAACTCCTCCAACTTTCAAAAGTCTGAATCCTGCTCAACCATTAAGAACATTCCATACTACTATTCAAGAGTGCCTACTAAATACACAGAACAATACTATGCAAATATAAAACCCCCCACGCAGTCTCTCTCTATCTATCATCTCCGAATAAATTCAATCTTCTCCTCACCAACCTTAACAAGGACACACATGACCAGCAAACACAAGACACAGACCCACTCTTGATATAGCCTCGTGTTTTCATAATCACACTAAAAAGTATGCATATAAAGGTCCGACAAAATTTGAATTCATTACCGAAGTTGCTAAAGTAACTAGTCTCAACATCAATTTAAGACTTCACACAAAGCCCACTTAATCACCCTAGACTCAAATGATCTAAAGTACTCCGTACACAAAACAGACTCACCTATGTTATCATCCCACAAATCATCAATTCACACAATAACTTAGACAACCTTTTATCCATTGTTCACAGGAAATGTATTTGAATCGTTTTCCAAAAGCATGAGTTTTGCACAATATATGGATACATCCTTTTGTCTTATAATAAATTAGATTCACTACAAAATTAATAATCTACTGTACACCAAAAGATAACATTACTGTGGCAACGTTTCGCTCTCCATTACAATATACAATAATAAAAAAAATTATTCAATGATAACAACTTAATATAACTAAACTGTAAAAAGACTATGAATATAATTTCTCAGCGTTGCGATGTCTGTACGCCAATAATGTTTCAATATGCGGTTCGGCTCCATAATGCCAAGCATAATAGAGGCTTTCTTGCATTGCAACCCATTATTGTAAATAAACAAAATCTTCCATGTACTATTTGCAAAGACATAATAAATAAACGTCACACGCTCGAGTCTCCAGACTACGTTCAAACCAATACATACAAACAGCACACAACGAGGCAATTTCTAGGTTTTTAGAGGTGTAAAGCATAAATAGTCATTGGTAGGTAGCACTACTACTACTTGTATTCTTGGAGGCGTGGTGTGATAGTGGTGAGTGGTGTGGTGCGAGTGGTGGTGGTATTATAGTAGTAGTATTACTATATACAATAGTTTATGCTGATAAGCAACTACTCGAAACAATAAGCCCTGCCAATACTTACAGAAGTACAGCCGTCTTTGTAGTGTCAAAAAGAGCCGATAAAAGATTCAAGGCATTACTCTAATACAAAAATTGCGGGTTTTAAATCATCAGGAAGCGACGGACGTTATTGAAATTTCATCATGCGCGGTTATGGCAGAATCACTGGCGTCATATTCAGCACGCATGTCACAAGTTACTGTTCCTACATTCATTGCGTTTACCATCGAGAGACGGTTTTGAGTATTCTTGCCGTTTCACACTTACGTATATTTTGTCACAGCCTCCAAAGGAAATAGTGTTAAAAACCCCATACGATTTGTTCTAGACAATCTTATTAAGGAGTGCTGGGTTACGATTGGCACGACTAGAGTTGCCTGCCGTGAATACTTTTAGAGATGCACAATGTAACCTGGCTGTTGGAAGGATTATATCTATTAGAAGTGGTGTCAGTATGTGCAGAATTTATGACTGAAGTGCTCTTTTTATATTGCAGTTTTACACTACAATGAAAAGGGCGCGAGGGAAACGTAGATCGATGTGAAGGTTTGGTAGCATGTATGGGTACACTCGTCAAGATACTCTGAAACTGCTAATTCGGTATGAGCTCTTAGGAAAGATGCTTCATGATGCGACTCTCTTTCGGTCGTAAGTATCAATGACACAGGAATAGATAGTGTGAGTAGATCTGTTTTGTTTCGAAGGCAATTCTGTAAACTTGTCAACCTTAGAATTATCTACTTAACAGTAAACGTGTCTTTCAAAACCCCATTATTTTGGTGTTGTAGTCGCTGGTGCCTGGAGTCTTGGTGATGTGTGGGCTGTGGTTCACTATAACTATTTGGATCATTCTAGAGAAGCGTCTCTTATACTTTAGGTCTTTAAGGTGAGATCATGCCAAGAATATAACCTTTTTGGGAAGTTACTATCACGGTGGTTTCCTGATGATTCTAATGACTCCAGTTGGTGGTTTCGTCCGCATATCGTTTCGCGGTAAACTCTTTGGAATCCTAGACTAGCACATAATTCTCCGAAAGTCAGTTAATGCGTGTGACATAAACGATAGCTCATGGTGACTGAGCTGAAATGAGCAGAGCAGCAGGCGGTGATCAATTTTGCAGGCCTCTTATTCCTTGCGAGCGGTTTCAGAGGATTCCTTCTCGATGTCTGATAAAGTTCTCTTCGAGGCATTCCAGTCAAGAGAATGGATGTCTGAGTGGACACATTTTGTGTAAGGAGTAAACATCACATTTTCTGCCAGCGAGTCTCATAAGTTGAGTAATGCTGCACAATCTACGAGCTCCAGATGAGTGTCCAATTAAACTCTTCATGAAAAGTTTCCCCAGTGCCATTGTCTCGATTAACCTTTATGTGTAATCACCTAGAATCTGACAGCTTCCCCATCCAGCGTCCACATGTCAAAACCAGTTGTGCGAATGACTGTCCTTGTAGTAACATCAATCATGGTCATAGGTGGGGTTAGAACTAACATCAAGCACATTAAGTAATCTACTCTCATGGCCAATTTTGATGTGCAGAATACTCCGGGTCTAAGGCCACAATGCAGTTTGAACTCGTCTTTCCATTTGCCCTCTAGTTCCAATGACACACTAGCCTTTTATACTAGACGAGTTCCTACACATCACACAAATTCTGATAGACACTATAAGTTTCAAGTTAACATCTGAAACTACTAACAACAAAACATCGCTTTATTTCACCTAATGATATAAGTATCAAGAAGGCAGCATAAGTCAGATTTTTGCTCTAAGATAGCATACTGAATTTTGCAGTCCGAGATTCTTGTTTAGACGGAGTGAGGCCTACATAAAATCAAACCCTTCACTGATGTCTACTCCGTTTCTCTTTTCCTTTTCATTAAGAGAGACTTGACACCACTCCTAACAAAGTTTAATATCATCCTATCCCTACCTGCCATCGTTGCACTTCTACGAGACTCTCCTGCCTCTTAAAAATACCCTGCCATCGGCACGATGCGTGTCTAGCTCGTCCCCCCCCCCCCCCTACCCCATCGCATAGCCATTCTTGCCTCAACCTGATCCTGCCGCAGTTACAACCAATCAACTACTACCACACCCAGCAAAGTACTGTAATCGTACTACGTACGATTATATATTATGCTTTGGGCCTTATTTATTTTTTTTTGTTTTTGTATTTTAATTTACATCCTATACATGTCTGTGTCCCTGTATCTTGACTCACAGCACCATGCCTCCAGAGCCTGATTCTCTTCTTTGGAGTCACACTGGCAACATTACGGTGCCTGCTGTTGCCTGAATGACCAGTGTGACCAGTTCAACCATTGTGCCAGTTCGAGCCATGAATGCTTGCCTCGAGACTCTTCACTTATGCCCAATGTCCATAGTTGTGGTCAGCGTAGTACTCATCCTAGAATTGAATTTCTCCGAATCCTCTTAGCACTGTGAAGACAGTGCGTACAGGGATTGCCCTGATGTCGTCGTGTGGGTCTTATTCCTTGGTCTCCAGTTAGCTGTGGTCGGGTCCAAGTCCCTGAGTTCTTCCTCCTCACTTGGGAGAAATGTGGGAATTCTTCCTCCTGGAAGAATTACACCACATTTTCGCCCAGAGATGATCTCGAAGATTTCCTTAGCGTCTTTACACTGTAAATACGTCTTTATTCTCAAGGCTAGGGAGAAAGGGCGAGATACTGTTTAAGAGTTTTTAGGGGGGTGTGATGATGCCTTAATGAAATAACTGGTGTGAGTTAGCGCCGTCGTTTGGCTCAATAGGTTTCTGCTATGTAGTCTCGATCTTCATTAAGAATAATACTTATTGTTCTAGAAGGGTAGTTCTGTATCATTTAAATTCAGAGGTAAATAACCTCAGACAGGGATGTGCTCTGTTGGCACCAAGAATCCACTCAGCTGGTGGAGTAATCTCATCGCTCCTTCTACTAACAGAAAATATCTCAATATAGTCTACCTATTTGTATCAAACATCATTGGACAGGAATCTGGTTACTCCTGGCGTTGACTCGTCTCAGTTTTTGCGCAGTGTACGACAAATCTCCGCCACTGTACAACACTCAATGCATGACCCAGTAGCCGAACCTGTATCTCTGTCAAGAAATTGCGTCTGTTATCAAAAATTTTTTTTAAAAATCGTGAGTCTACTGCATAGAATGAGAGTAACAGTGAGTCTTCCCATATAGTTTTGCCTTGTAGTTATGGGACGCTCCTGTCATAATGACCTTTGGATGCTAATAAAAAAACAAAATCTAAACTTATCTTTAAATTTAGGTATAAATTATAAGATAACACCTAATCTGTTAAAAAAATGGGTGATTTCCGCCGCCCCTCCCTTCTAATACCACATTGCTCTCGTCCTGCTGTCGTGCTGTCCTCCTTATTCCGCAAACTTGTGCTCGTAACCTTCCTACGCCCTCTCCCGTGTCTTATCCCTCCTATACAAAAAAAAAAAAACTATATATGTCTACTAAACAATCCTGTTTTCTACTATTAATAAGTAAATTCTGAGCCAAAAAAACCAGGGTGCACCCACCGCCCTACTGCCCTCTAACCGAGTAGACGTAAAAAAAAAAAAAAATAAACAAAAAAACCCCAATAACTAAAACACAAGTAAACCCCCCCCCAAAACTCCCAATTAATGAACACAGAATGTACAGCACAACGACCCCAAGTTCCGTATTCGTATCGAAAATTGAATAACAAAAAAACAAAACAAATAAAAAAAAATCAAGAGAAACATAGACCCCATAACACAAACATCCCCCGCACCGCCATAACGAGACAACACCCCCCACCAACCACCTCTTCTTCAAAACCCCCCACCACCACATACCAATTCTAACCATAGCTCTGGGTCGCACAGCCTTCACCCTACCCACACAGTCACCACTCCCCACCAATTAAGCAGATGCAAGCATCAACCAACTAATTGCCCCCACACCAACGCCCCCACCCACACAATCCGTCCTATCCTCCATTCTAATCCCCCCCAACATCACCCCACCCCGACGCAATCCAGACCACATCTATACCCCCCCACCAATACAACCCACACACCACCCACCCCAACCCCACCACATCAATAACAAAACAACCGAAGACCCACATCACCCCCCCTCCACCCCTCCTAACCCAAACACCCATACCCAACTCTCAAACTTCCCACCTAAGTGCACCCAAAACCACAACAACCAAATACCATACAAAACATCCCTAAACACTATACACACACTTAACTCTAAATCGCCCAACAACAGAATCAAATTCCATACCAACTACAGATCTTACTCACCATACAACATACCTACCAACACCACCGCACTAACCGAACCCCACCAAACATATCCCCCACTCAAACCCACACACATCCCCATATACATAAGTCCCCACACTCCAAATCAATCCAGCCACACATCAAACCCACCCCACACACCCAACACACCCCATTCACACCCCCTACCACATCACACCAAAACACAGTGCATAGATAAGAGCGGATATTCTGTGGGCGACAACTTCCACATCTCACCCACTCCCACACAAACATTTTTCCAACCGCAGAACCCGTAGAGAACAGAATCGTTGTTCTCAAAATAACAGAACCAGCTCATTCATCCAATTCTCAAAATAACCAGAACCAGGTTCATTCTTCCAATTCGGGGGAATTCGAGCGTCCCAGTCAAACCCGTCCCATGTGACAGTAGGTGATAATAGTACACCATCCCCGATTCACATTCCCTTGAATCCTTAAGCATCTCGAGAATGACAATCCGCTGATTGATTGTTGCTTCACAAGTCTCTGACATAGATGATTTTTGGGATTAAGAGGAACAATTCTTTTCTGATGACATCACCTTTTTGTTTGCACATAACTTTCAATGCAACCATAGGCCCTATGTGCAAGCCTCTGATCATAATGCCGCCCGTTCATTTGTTCATGGACTTCTGTGCGCAGTCATTATTATAGGTCTATTTGGTTTAGTATAAGCAGTAACGACAGGCCCTCCTCGTAGAAACCGACTCTCGTGTCCCCCATAGTGGAGTAGCTGGTTCTCACTGCGTGTCCCGAGGTCGGACTTTCCTAACCTTTACTATCCAAGGTAGGACTCACGCTCCTTCCTTTTGTCGACCAGATTACTTTCCCTGTGACCTTTCTGCTGGGCTATGCTTCCCTGCGAGACTTACGCATTTGCTCGACCCTTATCGATGGCATGCCCAAATTGATGACTTGATCGTTCCATTCTGGGGTACCAGCTTGGAACCCGAGATCTGCCATACTGCCGCAGAGTAATGACACTCGAAATAAGTCCTACAGGCCAGTGCATTTTCCAGTAGCGTACCCAACGGTCAAGGCCACTGATGATCCTTCACTTCGTCTGTGTTCCTGCAACTTAAGACTTGAAAAGATAGTGTCCAGTTACCTCAAGTGTCCGGGGGCGCTCTGACTACCTTGAGTTGCTGAGCCTATCCCTGCAATGTCTGCTAGTTCAAGTAGTATTTTTCTCCACAGGGACGCCTTGTCGGAAAACAATTACTTGCAACTAGTAATGCCATCTCTTGTTATGTCACATGCCGTCTGCAGAAAGACTTTTTCTGTCGCAGCTAGTTCCCCACAGAGTGTCTGTTGTTGTTCCTAGTGTTCCAGATGGTGATAACATCCTGGTTGACAGTGTTTCCCTTGCAAAGTAAAAGGCTTATTTGTTGAACCATCCTTAAAATGTTGTAAGAGATAGTAAGATCATTTCTTCCTAGCCAACACTTCTTTTCACAGTGTTCGCCTCAGAGCAAATACCATTTTGTTGACCTTGTTCACTATCCTTACCCTGTTCAGGTAGAGGAGATTTGTCACCTGACCAGTGGGTCGTGCTATTTTGCCGGGGAGACCTCCCCCACTTCACGGATCAATCTGTTCCACCAGTTGAGGAGAAAGACTTAGCTCCCATTTGATATCTTTTCCAGTTAAAAAAAGTCAACCCGTTTGTAAATAAACGAACTTATTGCCCCATCGTATTCCCACTTGAACCGGGTTTACTAGACCTATCTACATACCTGCTACGAATCCCCATTCACAAGTTGCTGTCGCAGAAGAATTAATTAATCAAATGCTGATGATGGAGTTATTGCACCCAGCAATTTACCTTGGGAAAGCACCCTGATACTAGTACCTAAGAAGGATGGTATTGGCCCCAGTGATTGACTTTAGGAAGTTAAATGCGAAAACCATTCCCGATCGCCTCCCACTTCCCGTACTGGGTGATCTTTTACGTAACATCGAGATAACAAAATCTTTTCAACCCCGGATTTGTTACAAGGGTTTTGGCAAGTCCCTCTTCACGAGGACAGCCAAGAGCTAACCTGCATTCTCCACTCCTACAGGTCATTATCACTTTCCCCCGTATGGCGTTTGGGGTTACGATCTCCCTAATCAAAGTTCTCAAGGCTCATGACTAATACTTTAGAGGTCTCATAGGTAATGCAAATTATGGTGTACTTAGATGACGTAATCGTCATGTCTAAAGACGTGGATACACACTTGAAAAGACTTGATGTAGTACTTGGTAAGCTTTTATCAGTACTCGTTCATGTCTTGACAGATCATGCTCCACTGATACCTTTATTCCAGAACAAACAACCTACTGGAAGGGGGAGCCAGATGGACCTTGCATCCAAAAGTTCAATCCCACCTTTGAGCATTTACCTGGCAAGTCAAATGTAGTCGCAGATGCCTTATCCGACATGTTAAATATAGTAACTGCAGACCCCCATTAGTGCTGAAGATGAAAAAATGCTCAACGAACAGATCCCATGTGGTCTGGTGTGATTCGATTCCTGCTCCAGGAAGATCATTCTGACTGTGAAGCCACCAGCACCCATCAGTGACTTTGTCATGAACCCAAAAATTACTGTATCGAACAGCCGAGTTGGGTACTCCTAGCAGAAGAGTAACCAGTTAGTAATTCCCCAGTCCCCTAGTGAATGTAGCCTTTCAGCTAGTTCACGAGTACCGGGGTTGCACACCCGGTATGG